>WYDI02023018.1:0-37756 GCA_009867235.2 Psittacus erithacus
AACCACACAGCTTGGTGTCATCGGCAAACTTGCTGAGGGCGCACTCAATCCCACTGTCCATGTCACCGACAAAGATGATGAACAAGACCAATCCCAACACCGATCCCTGAGGGACATCACTCATTACTGGTCTCCAGCTGGACACTGAGCCATTGACCACAGCTCTTTGCGTGTGGCCATCCAACCACTTCTTTATCCACCAAGTGGTCCATCTATCAAATTGATGTCTCTCCAATTTAGAGACAAGGATGTACAAGAATACAGAAAATAATTTTGGGATTAATGTTCCCCATTCCTGTTTACTCTTTCCTTGTAAAGTAAATGAATATTCTGTGTGACTAAAAGTGTCAGGACATGTCTCCATAATGCACTGAGGTCAGGATGTTTTTGGCAGAATTTAGAATACAACTCTAATCCCCTGAGTACTGGAGCTCTCTCATCAGTGAAGAATTGCAATCAGGGCCTTGTAGCAGTAATCAAACAGAAGTGATTGTCATGAGGACAGAGCACATTGAAAAGTAAGAGAAAATTGGATAGGACTTAGGACAAGTAAGAGATAAAGAGGTGTTGTTGAATAAAACCCATAGCAAGAATTCCTGACCTATTTATGACAATTTGATTAAGAAGGTGAGAAGTAACTATCAAAGCAGGGAGATGATAGCTAACAACTGATTATGGGAGGGTAAGCATTGGCAGCACATGACTCTGCAGTGAAGTACACTCGGTGGAACTTTGTTCTATTCTTAAAAAGCAGGGGTTTTTTTTACTAATTTTATATTTTTACTCCTTTTCCTGTTGGACTTGTCAAAAGAGTCCTTATAAAAGCCCTGACATCTGGAAGCAAACCCAGACACTGAAAGAGACAGGCTTTTACCTCAGCACCTTCAGCATGAAGGTCACAGCCCACAGCATCACCCAAGTAGAGAAGGTGAAACACAATGTCCAGGCGATTCAGTCACCTAGCTCAGAGCTTGCATGCAGCTGAACTGTCACTCACCCCTTATCAGTGTTTGCTCCAGAATTCCAGTGTGGATGTCAATTAAAGGGCAGCGTGGGAAGTTAACACTCACTGACTCAAGGGCTGCACAATGGCTGACTTTGGAATTAATCAAGGTCTGAGGTTTTTCGGAGTTACCAGCTGGTTTAGCCTGATGCAGACAGCAACTCTTAAAAAAGAAGTGGCTGGTAAGCCTGCCTACGTTAGGCAGTTTACAAGGCATTTCACTTGGGTTCTGCATCAGCATCACAACAGAGCTTTCCCCACTCACTAAACCAAGCGTCGTGGGACTGCATCCAGGAGAAACAAAGCTGCTTAAGTCAAGAAGCCATGAGTAAAAATTCAAGTTGCAAATTAACTGAGTGCCTAATATTACATGCTGAAATCAGTTATCTGTAAAGAAATCAGGACAGCCCTTCACAAATGTGACCTGAATTTTATTTCTTAGCTTCAATATGCCGTAAACCACTTCCCTTCCAAATGGAGTACATACTTAAATAATCATACTTCATTTTGTATTTTCACAAAATCAAAAAAAGAATTACTAAGGTTCAACATGTTCAAAAGAAGCGACTCTTCACAGTCTGTCAATTACAGCTATAACAAGGAACTTCCAAAAATAGTTATTCAGAGGTGACTGCTTTTCTGTGGTGAGAAAAGTGATTTCCATTATGGCTTTTGCTTTTTCCAGAAGAGTGAAATACTCACTGAAAACACAGATTTCCCCTTCTTTTTGGGTTTGGTGGGGTTTTGTACAAACACATCTCCTGCAAAATGTTCCTGGGTCACAAAAAATTCAGCAACACAGTCATGATTTGCTTTCTATTGTTGGTAGATAAGTAGAAACTACAGGACAGCTTTTTGGTTCATTTTTGAGTTACAGAATAGGTTTCAGGGAATCAGACACATGATTTAACATATGTTAGATCCTGCAGACAGATTTGAGCTTAGCAGTAAGCATGTGGCTAGTCTAATTTAGAAGAATTATAAAATTAGGCATGGCTATTTGTAGGATTGGGTAAGAGATTAATTTTTAGACTCAGAGCATTTGAAGAATCTGATCAGTTCTTTATTTTTGAAGGATAATTCCCTTTGTTTTGCTGCATTAACTAGCTCACACCAACCAGTTTCTTAGTGCCAAAGATAGGTGACCACTCAGGACAACAGCCTGGGCTCCTTAATTCCTCCTTGTAGTGTCATAGCAGTAGATGCATTGCCAGAAGTGACTTATGGACACCTGATTTCAGCAGGACTTATGTTTTACAGTATCCCCTGATACACCTGACCAGACACCTCACCTTGGTTTCACTGCCTCTGATAGAAAAAAACTCTCTTATGCTACTATGGGAAACAGGAATATCTTCTGCGTTAAGCCATCGACTCTTAATAGGTGTCTAAACAATTAAGCAGGCTTCCTTATCCTCTGTAGCACCTTTACTGCCACAGTATTTTCTCAGAGAAACCTTCCACTTACTTCAACATGATTGGTATTTTATTCTACATATTTAAAATCACGTATTGCATACTTGCTGGGTTTATCTAAGTGCAGGAAAGGGTGACACAGCATAAACTGCCAATACTACACGGATAACCTTGGCTTGATCTTGAGTGATATTTTATCTCAGAGAATTTTACACACTGAGATTGTCAAATAAAGATATGCTTTTAATAAAAAAATTTTATTAGTTCAAGTTTTTTCTCCTTTTTGTCCATAGAATATCTACTAAGACCAGACTCAGAACACCTCAGCTTAACTTTCTACAAACCTATACCACAACTAAATATTAAGGTTTCATCACGTCAGCATGTGAAATCAAGACTTAATATTTAGCAAGGCTTTCATTTATAAAATAGACTTTAAAAATTAAAAAGCACATATAACATAGCATTTTTGCCAGCAAGCTACTTTATCACCTTCTCTTGAAGCTCAGAGGAAGAAGTGACAAACTGAAAATACAACTGATAGCCATCTTTACCACAGAATTCTTCAATGATGCTTTATCTTAGATGGCTCCTTCTAAAAGAGAACTTACTCGGGACTACAGTAAACTGACTGTTACATTAAATACAACTGTTAACAGGTGTCATTTACTATGCTTTGCATGAAAAGTCTGTGCCTTTATGATTTTATTTCCAGTTTAAGTTTCTTCCTTAGAGGCATCAGGAATGAGTTGTTGCTGGTATACTGGAAGAAAAGATTTTATTGCTGAGCTCAAGTTCCATTTCACACTGTAACAAGCATTGCCCACTCTTTCTGAATCATAAAGCAAGACAACCCCAATTACCTAGCATGAAGTTTCTTTATGAATAGGGTTTAATCTTCAAGGAAAGGTCTACCACTTCTTTTACTCATCAAATCCTTTTTCATCAGTTACCACTTCATGGAAGAAACATTGTCTGAGCTTTTGCTTTAACTTACATTTCAAAATTGCTTCAGGAAAGTTAAAAATTTCACTAGTTAATCTATAACAAACCCACAGTTTGTATCTGACAAGGCATGATAACTCACTGCTGTAAAGAAACTCCAACTAGCATGCTCAAAAAACCATGCCTGCTGAAAGAACATTAAATTTTCACCACATGCTCATACTGGTTCCATACCATCGCATAATTTTTCTTCTGCTTCCAAATGTCTACACTCTCTAAACTTCCCCATCTTTTTCTGCATGGTGTTTTTCCCAGATCAGTTTCTTGAACAAGCTCTCCTTCACCATAACACTTGCACTAGCATGAAGAAAGAAGTAGCACAGGCAGCTGAAAAAATTGGTCAAGAGCACTCTCCTAATAGAAATATCTATCTAACCCAGATTACCTGTTAAAGAAAATACTTGTAAAACATCCAGATACAAGCTTCTTGAATTTTTCAAATGTCAGAAGTAGACACTGGGTCTTCAGAATTAAGTAAAAGTGCATTAAAATAGAGTTATTCCATTTAACACAAGTAGTGCTAATATACTTTTAATCAGTAATATATTTTTTCCTAGTAAAGTCTAATAACTTTGGCATAAAGAGATTGATTTAAATATAGATTCTGCAATTCAATAATGTTCATGATTTAGAAATTAAGTTTCTCATTGGGTTTGCTAGACTGACGAAATACAAGCTTAAATTGAATGCAGCCTGTGTGTGAGTTTTAGCTCAGTTTTCTCCCTGGGCTCACACTGGCAAACCCCACGGCAAAGTCAATTTGTTGGGGTTTTTTTTCCCCTCCAGTCAGGTCTGAGACTAGCAAGCCAGAAGGGTATATAGCATGATTCTCTCAAAAGCGCCAAGGATAATGAAACCCTCATGTCCGAAAAGCAACATTTTTTTATAATATCCATCTGGAGATGTTTGAATCTGGAGTCTTTAGTGTTCAACAAACAGATGAATCACCTAAGGATATGTGAGAATCAGTTAATCAGCAGGACTAAAATGCTGAATATCCAGCAAGGGTAGACATTATAATAAGCCCTGACATACCTGGTTAGATAACTCTGCTACTACCTGAACGCAGGGCCCTGCTATTTGTTGTGATCTGGGCTTATATAAACACAGACACGCTCAAGCATTTGATAGGGCACTTTTTCATTTTTTATAGCATTACTGGAACCTTCCCGAGAGTGCGGAAACAGCATTTGCTGGAGAACAAGCCTCATTAAAATAAATGACATTGTTGCTACTTCCTCAGATAACTTTGCTCCCGTCTCAGCAGAGGTAGACTGGTTCTATTACTGGGAAACAGTCTCTATTGCCAATTCTGTGGTAGAGGAATGGCATTCTAAATTTAAAAATCCTTTTCTATTGATCCGTGTTTATCACATAATACTACACCGGCTTGCATTAAACAGTGGAGATACATTTTCATCTCTATGAAGGGAATTAAATGCCCAATTCTTATTATTGTTAATAGTTGTGCACCTAATGCCCAGTGTGCCTGCCTGCAAACATACCCCCTTAATTACCTAATGTGCAGTCTTGAGAGAAGCAGATTATTCAGCTTTATGTTTCTGCATTTGCAAATATACCAAGGAACTGGTGGCTGCGGCACAAAGAACAGATTTGTCAATGTGTTTATTTTCAAAACAGGATAGCACAGAGACCTTGTTCTAGCAACTCTTGGCTATAGCACTGTGAAATTCTAAAAAAAAAAAAAAAAAAAAAAAAAGTATTTTAACATATGGATTTCTACAGTGTGGGAAGTCTCTGTTTTGCATTCAGGACTCGTTCCAATTAAACTGAATGTTATCTCAGACCATTTAAAATGCATATAAACTGTACTTATGGGTTTCCAGTTATGCTTACCCTCCTTCTGAAAGATACCACAAAGGGCACGACCAGAAATGCAGAAATATTTTAACTCTTGAGTTTATAGATGGGCTTCTATTGTGGGTATTCTTTTTTAATTTGGATGGAAAAATGTAGAACCCTAAAGACAGTATTTGCCACTGCTTTTCAAAACACAGTTTTTGCAAAACTCTCTTTTTGAGAGAGTTATACATGAAAAGCGTACATGGAAAGGTGTACAATGAAAAACATATGTTCTGAACAATTACTTCCATTCAGCATTACACCAGGGTGAAAACAATTTTGACCATGATAAGTAGTCCACAAAGAGCTTCATTAATTTCAGTGGGACTAAACCTTGTACCACATTACTTCCTACAGTGACAATATGAGAATTCAGTTCTATTGAGTGAATACTATTAAGAATTGTACACTTGCTAATATATTCCAAGGCTGGGAATAAATCTGAAAAAATCATTCCTGTGATTTCATAATGACTGTGTCTATTTTGGAATCCAAAGTTTATTGAGGTCCATAACGTAAGAAGTCACTGTATTCTTGGTAAAATCTTGCGGCTGAAGTTCTCTTGTAAAACAATAAAGATATTTCAAATAGGTTTCTCACAGAAGCTGTCAGGAGATTCATTTAGTGCAGATCAATCTGTCCACATTGTCTCTATTCACACATTCCAACCACCTCCATTGTCAGAGGAAAAAAGCACAGCACAGAAAACGTCTAAACAAATAAATAAATCCCTTTTCCTGTGTTTTGGGAAAAGCAGAACTATTTCCTCCCAGAGAAGCCACAGAGAAGTAGGTGGCTAATGGAATAAGGGTATGTGGGCCAGAAGTCTCAAGGGTAACAAAGGTGAAGAGTTGCTTCCTCGGAAGCAGGCAGAGCTATATCCTGAAACTTTCAGTGTCTCTAAAATGAACAATTCTTTCATGCTTTCATCTGGGGAGAGTGCTTTGCACAGAGAGCTCACCTGGGTGCCTCAAGCCATCTCTCATTGAGCTCTGCCTAGGAAAGCAGCACTTGGCTGTATTCTCTCTTGGCTGTTGCTCCTGGGTAATCACCTCCATGCAAAAAGGCCCATGCTGCAGCTTACAGCATCTGTCTCTCTACACCATGATTAGGTAATGAGGACATCATAAGGCCAGGCTGGACGGGGCTTTGAGTAATCTGGTCTAGAGGAAGGCATCCCTGCCCATGTCAAAGGGTTTGAACTAGATGATCTTTAAGGTCTCTTTCAAACCTAAGCAGTCTAACATTCTGTGATTGCATGATTCCATGGTTCTATGATTTTACAATTAGCTGCCTCATGTCATCAGGGCTGAGACAGGCCAGAGGTTTACAACCCCTCACATGTCCTGTTTGCTTGAATATTTCTCTCATTTGTCAGATGGGGCAATAGCATACTGAGAAATAAACCTCTTTACTCTGCCATATCCCTGTAAGAGAGATATCCTTATTAGCAACTGTCTGAGCCAGACAGTCAAAGTTTTCCCAAATGCTTCTTAGCATCAGCTAAGCCACATAATATTAATACCACCAATGTCTGCTACATCTCTATGGCATTTTAGCAAAGAGCGAATGTTATTAGAAGAGATCGTGTGGCTTTCCCTTTATTTGTTCTTACACTATACTCATTAAACAAGAAGCAGTTCCTCAAGTCATGCCAATCAAGCACTGCTATCTAGGATCTAATGTTCACAGTGACACAAAGAAACCCAGTCCCTAAAAAGCCAGCTGGGTACCTGGGGGTGGCGTAATGGTACTGGGAACCTTTCCAGATTATTGGTTCCAAACCAGACCTGGTGGCACTGGGCAAAACCAGCACCATTGCTGAAATGAGTTGGTACTTTCTCTTCTCTGTCTACTGCAGAAAAATCCGCTATCCCTGCTGGCACCCATTAGAACCATTCTTGCCCTCAGTGCGAAGTCCCAGGCTGTCCAGGCCCCATAAGACCCTTGCACTTCTCAGGAATACCTTACCTCCATTGGTGCAACTGGAGGAGATTTACTGGTGGGAAAGGGGAAGCACAAGATGAAGCAACGTATCTCCCCATGAAAATAAATCTATTCTGTTGCATTGGCAGGAGTGAGCCAAAGCAAAGCTGTGTGAGCAAAAGCTGAAGACTCCTCTAAACTCCCCATACTGCTCTATCTCCAACAGGATACAAAGTGATAATTTATCCAAACATCGAGACAGAGTTCCTCGGCTAGCGTAAACAGGAGTTTACCCATTGGCTCTGGCCCTCCTGAGAACAAACTCCCATTGACTGATAAGTGATCCTGAGGATAAGGCACTATTGTTGGGCTGTTTCTAAAAGCTGGCCTTCATAAACTAATCCTTTCATGGGTGCCATAGGCACCAAATTCTAAAGCACTAAATTCAATTGAGAAATCCCACAATTAGAAGGCAAATTGACTCACCAATTTAATCTTTAAAAGTTTTATTTTACCAACCTAGATTTAAGAGGGTGCAAATCTAGGCACGATAAGATTAGCAGAACACAAATAGGTGAGCAGAGGCGGGGATACCCCAATGTATTTTCAAATCAAATCAAAGAAATTCCATGTGCTCAAGGGCAATTATAGTCATGCAACTGCAGATGACTGAAACCCATGACTAATAAAAATTAAATTGGCCCAAAATTAATCATACGTAGCAGGAATGATTTGATTCAACCAGATTAGCTGCTAAAATGCCTCTAGAGGGTTGGATCAGCAGAAGATATACCCTTCTATCTCAAAGCTCAGGGAGCAATATCTTACAAAGGCAAATTAACAATAGAATACATTAGCTTGTTCCCTCTTGATCTCCACAATGAAGAAGCAAGCAGGGGAAAACACGACTGTTAGTACTGGCTGTTTCTGCATTTTTTTCTTACTTCATCAAATTTACTGCAACCATGGTTGATGTCAGACTGGGTAGGAAGCAAGAGATCACTTGGTGGTAAGTATAGCACTCCTAGTTTTGCATTATGTGACAGTAAAAAATTGCATAGTCAAGACATATTCAGCATAAGGATGGTTAATCCAAATTTAGATCAAGGAAATGGCTAAAATCAGCTGATCTTTTCAGCTTCCCTCCAACCTCCTCTTCCACTGTCTGAGCAAGTGGTGGTCTAACAGACCTGCTAGTCTGACATGCCTGGTGAGGTGATCTGTGAGATAAACCATGGGGCAGCTCCCTGGGACAACCAGCACGCTCACGCTGACCGAATTTTGTGAAGGAAACCACTTGTATGGGAATCTTCACTTGCAGACTTGCTGTTCAGACAGTCTGACCTTGAGGGTGGCTGCAGAGCATCCCTCTAAACACACCAGAATGATGTAGTCAATACTGCCATCTTTCCACTGCCAGCACCTGAGCTACAGGTACCTCCTGTGGTGAACAGTGATCTAACTTTCCACAGTCCCTTATGTGATCTTACTGCTTCTGAATGTAAGCAGCAAAGGAACAAGGGAATAATCAAGAAAGCAGTGTGCAAAGATTAAATGCTGCAGACATAGTTCCTTTTCTGATTTATTTTTTTTTTTCATATTGTTGTTCAGTTTGCATGAAACTCAAGCTTATCACTCATAGCATTTCATATTTATCTACAGGATTAATTCAACCTGAATGGTCCAACTTCTAAGATGTCCTTATTTTGCAGTTATGGACCTTCACTCAATTGGCTGCTAGAAACTGGCTCTAAGGACCCTAATGTCCAGGAACTTCTGTGTTTTTCCCAAGTGGTATGAAGCAACGGACTTCATGGCACAATTCCAGTCGGTCTAGGAATATTACAGGTGGGCTGAAGGTTGCATTTTGTGAACTGCTACCCAATGAAATAGTCCCATTCATTGTAGTTTAGTTTACGGCAGACCAGGAGAAACAATGGCAAGGAAAAATAGTGTAGATATCTTTACTACCCTCTTCCTGTCTCTGAAGCTAGGATTAGGTATTCACAGGTTCTTGTTTTGGACAAGGACTTCTCAGGTACCTCAGACGTAGATAGCGCTACCTCTTGTCTATCTGGGCCTAAGGACCAGCCTACACACCTCCAATAGTACTTTAAAAGACTCCCTTTTCCACGCTTCCAGGCAAAGGTGCACAGCTGGATTTCCATCAGAATAAATCCCTTTGGCTAACTTCTAAATGTGGAAAAAGCATAATCCTGATTTCCCATGGTTTACTTTGTCTTTCTTGCATTTATTTGTAGGGACCACCACTGACACCCTGTATCCTGTAAATAAATAATTGTACATAATAATTCCCTCCATCAGAAAACACTACAATTCTGATGATTTATGGGGTGATCTGCACCCATCAATTATTTGATTGTCCATGGAGCTAATCAGCTAAAGAAAATTAAAAAAAGACACATTTTCATTAAGGCTGCACTGTCAAGATGAACATTTTGCTCTGAATAGGCAAAATATGCATTTAGTTTTCTCAACAGCTGGATCTAGCACTGCGTAGGAATTTTTCGAGCATCTGGTATAGACTAGAACTGTAACACCATCCCAACTTTCCAGCTCACTCAAGTATTTTAGTCCACTCACCCATACAGGAATGACATCAGCCACATTATCCCTTCACTTTCCCTTCTAGGGCATATAAAAAGAATTCCTGCGAGTTAGGAACTGTAACTCTGATGAAACTGTTTTGTAATGTAGCTGGATAGGTTGTACAGTGGCTGGTCACTCTGCTGGAAGCTGGTTTTAAATCTGATCCTAACATGGATCCACTGAATTCTCCCAGAATATGGACAGGGCCTCATTTATCTGAACTTTTATTTATAGTAAATAGAAGGCATCTGGATTTCATTTATATAACTCCCTGAAGATGCATGTTATACATAAATTTATTCTTCTGTTCCTGTTCATTTTTATAAACCTAAGCAAAGACGATCTCTCCAAGAATATCTATTGGAAAGCCTGGGGAAGAAAATAGAACTGATATGTACAGATGATTTTTTAATGTTGGGAGGCATTTAGCTCAAGCAGTAAACACTTTTATTTTGTGAATAGTATTATTAAGGAGATTTCATGACATTAAGAAAGCTTCATTATCATAGCTTTCCTTGAAGTCACTATTGAGTCAAATATAGCTGCGAAACCTTCAGTGTGTTTGGTACTTATGCTTCAGTCATCTTTTAAATTTTTCATAAGTCACATTCCAAAGAGAGTAAAAACTATGAAGTCTCTATAAAAAATATGTCAATTAAAAAGACCTTTTAAAAATAATTTTCATATGCAGATCAAAATATGGTCAGTGTAAGCATGAGCTCTGCCTTCCCCCCTTATGGGAATTTTTAGACCAGATGTTAAGGCTTCAGTCACCACATTTGAAATACATTTACAGTGCTGATAATGCACAATACTATTTACAGAGAATCATAGGGAAATTTAAGGTGGACAAGAGCTCTGGGCATGACCCAGTCCTACCCTGCACTCAGAGCAAAGCCACTTTCAGGGTTGGTTGGGCTGCTCAGGGCCTTATCATATCAAGCACTGGGTGCCTCCAAGAAGGGAGATTTTACAGCATCTCTAGGCTCTTGTTCCTGCGCCAAACCACTCTCCCAGTGAAGGATTCTTCCCCTAAGCCTCACTGCATGGTCTCAGGTGCTTTAGCCTGTTGGCTTGCAAGGATCGTCTGTTTCTGATGTTGTATACTGCCTTTTCACAAACATCTTTGCACCCTTTCATCAACACTGCCAAGGCAGAGAACCTCTGCCATAGCATCTTTCCTTTGTTGCTCGAATGCTATTTTTTGATGTTGCTTCTCTCATGAACCTGCAAATGCCAGTAGTGTTGTTGCGGGGTATCCTCATGGGAAGCAACTTTTTGCTAGTGTGACAATCACACCTTCTACCCTTTTGTCTTCAGCTGTAGCATTTGGGTTATGCCATGGGATGAACAATATGCATGCACAAAACTCAACTAACAAGCGATGGACAACATCTGCTGATCATCAAAGTGTGCTCCAGGCATCCCTAATGTTCCTCAGTGGGAATGACCAACAAGGATTTGAGAAAAGGCTGGTGGAAAGTATAGAATTACTGTGGGAAAATTACTGTGGGAGAACACTGCTGTGTAGGAGAGAATGTGCAGGGAGGATGCTCCTCTGAAGACCCTCATCACTTCCCTTCCCAGCTGGCCACAGAACAGTTTCCTCTATGCCTTCTTTCTGTCTGTCTGTTTTTTCTTCTTTACCCTTACATTTTTTCCTCAAAACCAGCTTTCATCATCAGAATTGATGTACACCATCAGTGATGGATGGACCTTGCTAATACGCCTTCAGTGCACGTAAACCTTTGTGTTGAGAATTTTTCAGTGAGAATTTCCCTTTCTGCAACTTATCACTGCTGTCCCTTATCCTCTTTTTGTGCACACTGGATAAGAGCTCTGTGCTCCCTGTAACCCTTCCTCAGGTAATGGAAGACCGCAATTACACACACACACACATGAAAAGCTTTCCATGTATGTCACATCCTCCAGTTTCCTCAGTGTCTTAGCAGCCCTTCTCTGGACTCTTTCCAGTTTGTTAACAATTAATTTTAGGTGCTCTTAAACCAGATGCAGCAATCCAGAGGCGGCCTGGGAGTACTGAGCAGAGGAGAAGATCACTTTGTTTAACCTGCTGGATATATTCTTGCTAAAACAGCTCTGGATGTGGTTAGCTTCCTTCTCCGTAAGGACACACTGCTGGCTCATTTAACTGACAACCAGGACTGCAAATTTGCTTCCCAAAGAGCTGCTGCTTTCCCAGTTAACACCAGCTGGTGCCTATGCATGGTACAGGAATTTACCTTTGCTTTTGATGATGTTCATGAGATTCCTATCTGTCCTTTCATCCAGCTTTTTGAGGTCCTTCCTGGCAGCCCTGCTCTCCAGCATGCCAGTGGCATCCCCTGGACTGGCTCTTTCCACAGCCTTGTAGAGGACTGATTCATGCTAGTCCATCACCCAGGTTGTTTACAGAGATGAACAGGATCAGCCTCCCAAGAACACTAGACTGCTGCCAGTTAAACTTCTGGTCATTAACCACTACTGCAGATCCAATCTGTATGCCTTTAGTGAAGCTATGTGGGTACTCTGCAAGAATATATCAAAAGCTTTGATAAGAGGCAAACATCCACTGCTCTCCACTTAGCCACAGAGCCCAGCATTCCACCACAGAAAGCTAGCCAAGCACAGTTTGCCTTTGGTAAATCCCTTCTGGCTCTTCTTCATCTTCAGAGCTCTCTCAGGGTTTCCCTTTTTCTTCAGCATGGTGCCCTTAACTCAACCACACATTGAAAAAGACAGCTGAGATTCCTTATTTTCTGTAGTTAATATTCTAGCCTGAGTAAGCTTAACGATATTGTAAAAGCATATAAAGATCTTAAAAATTAATGACCTAAGGTTTCTTCAAGTTTCTACCAAGACTTTGTCAGAAGATATATAGCACAGCACTTCCAAAGGGAACACTCTTATTTCTGTCTTTTAAAAGAGTAAGCCTGAATCCTGCAAAGCAGGGATGCTCTTTTTTTAGTGGCAAAGACAATAAAATAAGTGAAATTTTAAGGGCTGTACCCTCACTTGTTTACATCAACTCATACCCTTTAGCTTCAGTGTAACTGTACTGTACTAGTTTATATCAAAGGAGGATCTGGGCTTCAGTTTCTATTTCCAGCTCCGTTTTGCTCATGTGAATGCAGCAGTTAATTCAGAACATATGGAAGAGGTGGGGGAGGGAGTTCCTGCTCACAGAGCTCATGCAGCTAGATTGATTTTTGCTAATGCCTAAAAAAACCACAGCACACGCCATGTGTGGCAGTCACTGTCCTGCATTTCTGATATGAATTATATTGTATAAGAAAATGTGAGTGTGAAAATTTAGTAGCATGGCAGTTATGCTGTGCAACACTTCACCTGCCTGGAAATACAGTTATTTCCATTTTCATAGTAATGGGATATTGTATCCCAAGATGCTCTGACAGAAAACAGACTTAATGGGATTTTATGTGAACACCTGGAGGACGAATTTATACAATGGAACTGGGCTGGAATTACTTGATTAAATGAAAATCGTTAATGTTGTAAACAATACAGAGTAAACCAAAACTGAATGTGAAATAATGAGAGGAAAATGGGCTTTACAGTGTTTGAAACACACAGGTCAGATCATGACGCTTCCATAGTATCTGCTAAGGCAATTTCACAGCAGCAATGGGTTTTTTGTTATAACAAAGCCAACTTGCACATGACTGACTGGGAGAGATGTGCCCTCTAGGTCTATGAAAGTATTCCTAACTCTTAGTTATCTCCCTAGTTTTCCACTCAAATCAACTAGAAGTATGAATACTGTATACTTTTTTAGACCTGAACTATGGCAATAGAATCCTTTACACAGGAGGTCTTGAGTTAGAAGCTTCTTCTCCAGAAATGAAAAGGAAGAATATACAATAAGTGTAAAGGAGGGGACAGCTTATATTTCACAATCTTTGCTTGGATGTGGCCCATTCCCATACTCCCACAGAGAAGGTAGGATGTTTAGGCAAGCAAGATGGCAGGAGCTAAAGGAGATGGGAAAATGTACACTGTAAAAGCAAAAATATTACAAATTAGGAGCAAACACAGTGAGAATAGGAGCTGTTTATAAATACCCATTTCCTACAGCAAAGCTCTAATCCATATACAAGGCTGCTTGTGTCTTTTACTGAATTTTCATTGCATCTCCAGGGGCAGGAAGGCAGGGAAGAGGGGTGTCAAAGGGACACTATGCCCTGAGGTTTCACCACAGCTCTGTTCTGGGTTGTCTCAACTGAAGCTCTTGAATTGTAAAGGAGCAAAACACTGCTCCCCTCAGGTACCTCTCACATTTGTAAGAACTGCAGAAATGTGATTACCTTAGGAAAGATTCTTTTTTTCTTCTCTTTTTTTCCTTTTTTTTTAAAGCACTAACAATCTAGATTTAGGTGCCTAACTTTAGACACTAAATGAGTTTTAAGATGTCAGCTTTCATGCCCAGCTTGAATGTTGGTTGTTTTTTTTTGTGATAATATATTTAGCTGGGTCAAATGTATCCCTCAAGTAATCTGGTCTATTGTGCTTACAGTCTGCTTAACTTCTATTTTCTGATTATTTCTTCTTTAGTTTACCTTTGTTCTTCTACCCTGTGGCAAATAAACAATCCTTTTATTGAAGATAGTTAGAACTGAATGTGAAGACTCATATGTATTATCACTAAGGGTGCCTTAGAGCAAAGGGAACTACCTTACTTTTTCTCTTCTCTCACCAACTGCTCTTGTAATAGTGCAGAGTATTGTTATTATCATGGCATGACTCAGAGAAACGACCAAAGAGACATTTTAGCAGACAGGATAGACAACTACTGAGGAATTTGGGCCCTATTTCTGTCCTTTATGCATCCTTTTCAGCCCCTTGCTGGGCTTTCACCAGATGCTCTTTTCAAATCTTATGAGTTATGGGGCTTCCCCACATAACAGGCAGCTCAAAATTCACTGACACCTTCTTTCTTCAGGGAACCCTGGAACAAATAACATTCAAAGACAACATTCAGCCAGACACAAATTAGTTTGGAATCGGTCTGAGATTTGGCTTGAGGGCTAAACCAATTCTTCCTGCATCTCCTGCTAAGCCAGGTTGTTCATCTCTCATTTTAAACTCTAAGTACTTTACAGTAGTGTGGTATGCACTACTTCCTGTCAAAATGATATGAAAAGACTTTCATATCTGAAAAACATTCAGATACAAAATCACCAGGAAATCTGGAAGATGGAAAAATTCCAGCTTTACAAATATTCTCCCAGAAGAATCTGCTGCTAAATTGAGATCTATTTGTTTATTGCCTTTTTAACTCGCTATGGGAGACACAGCCCTGGGACAATGAGCCATACAGATAATGAGCTGGGAAGAAGAAATGCTGTAAGTATTGTCTCCAGTTTCAGGAGATATAATGTCTCTCCATATTTTTTTAAACACATTTGTCATACCAAAGGCTGTAACTTAAAAAGCACTGGATTTCCAGGCTGTAGGAGACAAAATTCAATAACAATAACAATAATTATATTATTATTGTCGTTGTTGTTGTTGTTATTACATGAGCAGCAGAACTCATGAAGACAGATTTCCTATGGGTCTCCGTTCTTTTATGATCAAGTCTATCTCACTACAGGTGCCCCCAGGCAGTCTCTGTCTTTTATGATACTTTCATGATACCTCTACCTTGCAAAAGATACATGCTATGGTCACTTTGGGACTAAGGTCAATCAAACAAGTTTTCTACATTTCTAAATAAATAAACACACAAGCATGCATAATACATAGGAAGAGGCTCCAAAGGAAAAAAAAACCTGCAGTCATGGATCCTATACTGCGGTAAATCCTGTCATTCACCATCAGGACCTACTAGCAGAAAGAACAACCTGTACAGGAAATAAATGAGTGAGTAATAAAGGCAGGTTTAAAAAGTCTAGGCCTGCTTTGATCAAGCACTGCTGTAAGTAAAACATTGTCAGCTGCTGAGACCTATACTGCAGCTCCATTGCTGATGAAACTAAAGGAATTCCAAAGCAATGGCAGTAATGTACAGGAAAAGTGCCAATTTAAGGAGACAATACCACATGGAATGAAGAACTAGAAAAAGGGGAAACCTCCATTCTTGTCAGCCTCAAAGGATAGCCCCAGTCCCATCAGGACCAACTCCACTAACACCAGGAACCATCAGTGTTTAGCTAGGATGATGAAAAAGATACCTGTATAAATTGCATTGAGTTAATATAAATTTCCACCTGCCTAGATTTTACAGCTCTAGTATTAAATCCCACTGTGGATATGCAGTATTTTATGAATCGGAATTTTGCTGTGGTTTAATAGTGGGAGACAGGGTTCACCCATGATTAAAAGCCACTGAGATCCAACACCAATTAAGAAAGTCAATGTAGAAAGTTAATAGTGCCCTACTTGGGTCTCTAAATGATTTAAAAACTTAGACATAGGGCTTTCTGTCCTCCTCAAAAACAAACATCAAACAGATTTCATAAACTTGTGATAGGGCTGGGAAAATCCCTATTCCCTATTCAAATTCCTTTTGGAAGTACTTTAATTTCTGTTTAGCTTCCAGTATCAGAATCTTGTGAAAGCACCCTGTAATATGCGTATCTGTAATTCTCTTTTGACATTAATATTTGTATTAAAACCCTCAAATTCTCTCCAAATTCACTACTAGTAATCCTAAAATACACCTGCAGTTACAGAGGACAGCAGCTAGCTCAAAGCTCAGAAATATAGTGGTATTTTAGATGGCATTATCATTGCCTTGGGGAATGAAAACATTCTCTTTTCAGAATCAGCAGTTCCTTATCTGTGACTCCAGTGGGTAGTGTATGGTCATCTTCTGGCATCCTTTGAATGCCTAATGTTATATAGGGAAGGGTATTTGAATGATCACTCAAGCCACTTTCATAAATACTGATTTCATGCTTCTCCTCCATGTGATGGCATGTGTAATGCTCAAACAGAGAAGTTCAGGAATCGGGACCTGCAAGAATAAATCAAGATATTACAGAAATAATCCTTTTTTTTTTTTTTTTTTTTTTTTAATGAGAAATTGCTTCAATGTCCGGTTGTGAAAGATTTTTCCCAGATCTTTTCAAACCTGTTCCTTAGGCTGCAGCTTTTTGCTCTGTGATAAGAGAAAACACTTTCCCAATATGTGTAAGTGAGAAACTCTTCTCTCTTCATGTCATTATGAAAAAACTGTAGCAAATCCCACTGATGTAAAACTTGGAAAAGATTAGCAGGGATGCAGCAACTGCTGGTGTATTTTTTCCCTTTTGTCAGTGATAAAAGAGAAATACCCAAAATGGCAGAGTCCAAGATCAGATTGCTGATTGTGGCAGTTTTCTCTGAAGAGTCCAGTACAAAAATTATGTCTTTTCCTCATGAACCCACTGTCCCATATAACCATGGCAGTACCTGCAGTTGGGAAGATCTCTTTGTTCAGGCAACATGCTAGCTGAAGTTGGCTAAGAAAAGTGCAACTGTTCCTAAGTAACCATTAACACACTCCAGAGTGTGCATTTGTCAGCCAACATATACATCTAGTATGTAGCTGAAGAGCTTTCAGGCTAGGAACATTGTTGAGTGCTTATAAATTACACAGCTGTACTTGCCAGTGTAAATCTAGATGTGGGTCAACTGCACTGTATGCAGTGGGGCTCAGACAAGCGTCACCTGTATGAATACAGATGATAGTAGCCCTGCTGAAATCTTTGCTTTGTAAGAAATCATTACATGTACATGAGTTCACACACATGTAACTGTGCTGATATGGTTAGATCCTATCAGCATTTTATAACCACATATGCACTGGGTTTGACTTTTCATCTGACCTTGCAGGACACTGCTTTTTCTGGGATATTCAGATATTTGGTCCTTGGGCCATCAGGTGAATCCTAATAATATTAATATCTCACCCTTGGCTCATTTCCCAACTTACTACCTCTCTCACCAACATAAAAATTGATAACTTTGTGATAACTATGTGCCTACACTAGATTGTTTCCTTCAAGTCACCCACCCCTGCACGGAGTGCCATTAGCAGCAGCAGCAGATACCACTCTAATGGAGACTGGCTTTTATCAGAGGAGGGCAGGCTTCTTTACTTCATGCACAGCAGTGCTTTCCATCCTAATGCGCACACTTCTGCTACTACCAAGTAAAGCCTAGGATTGACATTCAGAGTAATGACTGACAGAACATGCCAAGTTAATACCAATAACTTAGCAGCAGGATGTAAGTAGGCTGGCAGGCTCTAACCTAAATGGCACATAGCTCCTGCTACAAATGGTAATTCTCTCTCCTATGCAAGGGAGCTGTGGCCATCATTCTTACATGATCTCTTTCTTGGTTTCTAACTGTACTGGCACTGTATGATACTATTCCTGTGCCCAAGAAATACTATTTCATATCCGCTGAATGTCCAGAAGGAACCAGTCAAGAGGTGAAATATTCTGATATTCTCTTTCACTGCTTCCATGACTCATAAGATAATAAAACATAACCATAACAAAGCCATATGCAAGCCATTTTCCAGTCCCAGTTGCCTTCATCTTTCCATCCCATCCTTTTTCTCTGTTGTTTTAGTAAGACTGCAAAGTCTTTGGTGGCAGAAAATCTCTTCCTATGTGCATGTGCAATAAAGAGAAACAGGCTCCTACCCCAGCTGAAATCTCTGGATACTGTTTTAGACCATGAAATGCTTTTGGATCTTGGCCTGAAACAGATAGCAGCGTACACAAGGACGTAATAGCCTAGCTGTGCCTGGTTCTTTTTCACACGTAGCAGTTTCCTTGACACTAGACCTGATAATTATTGAATGAATTGCCTCTTCCACCTCAGCCCCCAGCAACCGTTATCTTAATTACAGTTCAGCTGGAATCAGACACAAAAATCCCACAAAAATCAACAGCATCAAGAAATACCTTCAGCACACAGAGCTGCAACCACGTAAGTCGACTTAGGTGTTATGTAAATCACCTCAGCGTATTTCATCTGTGCTTCAGGTAAAGTCCACTTAACTTTTCTAAAAGCATTAAATATATAAAAGATGTTCAGTGGAATGAGGTAATAGGCATAGTGAAATCGCAATCTGTTTGTGAGAGGTAGATTTTAAAACATGGCCAGGTAGAGCTTTTTCTTTCACCAGTCAGTAAATAACTTATAGCTCATTAACTTCTGGTGACTTGTATCTAAAATGAAAGTTATACACAAAAAGTGAAAAGCACTGTTGCATGACAGATCTGGATTTTTTAATAGGGAATAACAGGGATATTTTAATTTTACAGCAAGCATAAGAAACTGGTTAGCAGGTTACATATTTATGCTTCTATATTCTATACTTGCAGAAGCAGAACAAACCCAGATACAGCACTATTACATGGTTTATCCTGACAATACAACATGTAATGAATGAAAGAACTTGTTACCAAGGAGATAATTGAACTTGAACAGTGAGAATATCTCAATGTGCCAATTTTCAGCATCAGTTTTTCTTTTGCTGTGGCTGTGAATTGTAGCTGGCCACATTTTTATAATGGCAAACTAGGGTCTTCTTTTTGTGTCGCAGATTCCATAGTCTAATATATTACTCTAACAGGGATTTTATGCAAGGCCTGACCTGCTATATATTAATGATTTTTGTTTGTTGTTTAATAAATAAAACACAATTAAAAACAGAGCACCAGTAAGGAAGGACAGTTTATAGACATGTCAAAAAAGGTTAAGGACAAAATGGCATTCCATCAGATCCTCACAAGAAAAAAATCAGAGTGTACAGAAGACTCTTTGCAGGAGGCAGGAATGGCACATATTGATGCCACATAGCAAAAGGACTTCTGCCCACCTGTCTGGCCAAACTTCATTATCATGTTGACCTCTGCTCTTATTAAACTTTATTACCCCATACTTACTAATATCTTTTTCTAGGCTTCTCTGATAACTACTTTTAGCATATTATCTGTAGATGAAATCTCTTTGCCTTTTTTTCTTTATTTTTCCAAAACCAGCTTCAAAACAATAAACTTCTGAGACATGCATATCATATAGAGTATAACAAATGAATTAAATTGCCTTCTTCTCAGTCTATATCAAAGAGTATAGTCTATATAGAAAGAGTAAGTAGATATGACAGTTACTTTTAATCTTTAGTTGATGTTTGATATTTTTCTGTTCACCACGTGGAGGGATGTCTCTATATGCTTTATTGTTTCTTGTCCTATTTGGTTGAAGGTGAAGCAACCAAACCATCATTTTTTTCATTACCACCTGCAGCCTGTATCCTGTACTTCAATGCTCCTAAATTTATATATCAATGAATTACTCACAGAGGTTGGAAATAACTAAAAAGAACAGCCTAAAGATTTGTCTTTAGTTATTGCCTTAAAAATTTTATTGCACCTTGTTATAGTCTTTAACAGGGTATGTTTAAATGGTACTTGCAATAAGGCAATGCATGATCATCCTCCAATACTATCAGTGCCAGCTGAAGACATTTTCTTCCTCAAGGGCTCCCACTGTCCCCTTGAAGACTGACAGCCCTTCAGACCCAGTGGACAAAATGCTTGTATGAGGCCTCCTTAATTTCCTCCTCAAAGTTGCTGTCTCAATATGCCATGCTGGTAAATGCTGGTAAAATGAGCAAGGTAGCCCAGCTCTTTCTGGCTGCAGAGGGTAAGCAATGCTACCATGAGCCGCTTGCTGGTGGCCCTGACAGAAGCTGCTGGAGTAACCTGGATCTTGCAAATAGCCATTAGAGGGAGGAACAGGGGATGGGAGTCTCTGCTTCTCCCCATGCTGGGGTCGTTCATTCAGATTTCTTTCCAGCCTCTGAGAGTTTGTTAAGTTTCAAAAATACAATATTCTTTCTTCATTTTTTCTGAAGATTCACTGAAAGTCATCCAGATGCAAAACTGAAGGAGAATGTCTCTTCTGCTCAGAGAAGAAACATCCATACCTTCTACAAAGCCTTCCCTATAGCACTGCCACGCTAGGAAAATACATGTAATACCCACTTTTCCTGACTATCTGTTTATCATCCGGTTTCTTTCCACTCCCATATTTTCATCCTGTTTTTCTCCCCTCCCATAGTTTCCTCCAATAAACCAGCAACATCATAGGATCATTTTCTAACTGTAGGTCCACAGTTTATTATAGGAGACATGGAGATTTGCTTTGCAAGACATAGAAAAGCAGTAAATAGCTCTGAAGTGCTGCACAGAGATTGGTCTGTCACCTTCCCAAAGGAGGTACCAAGAATAAGTAAACAGTATCAGTTAGTTCACTCACCACAAAACCTGTATCCCTAGGCACTAACAGCACACAGAGAGAGCAAGTTTTACCCTGCAAAGAAATGCTGGTCTTTTCCAACCTAAATGATACTGTGATTCTGTGGTAGCTTACATATAAGCCTCTCGAGGCTTACAGGAGGAAGAGCACCTCTTAGTGTTTTTTGCTCCATATTTGAGCATACTTCCCGTACAATAAGCAGTGGACACAAAGCTGCTTAGCCGTTTGCTTTAGTTTGGCTTGAAATTCTATGCTGTGTCAATTAGTGGTGGGGCATGGTTGGTGTGGTCTGAATGCAATAGAGGAACCAGAGCTAAGCAGACATCTGTAAGTTTTTCCTGAGCCTCCTCAGCTCAGCGCAGCTGTGCTGCTGATGCTCAGAAGTGATGCCCACACCTCCTGAGACCTTGACAGCTTCTGTTTATTTTACTTTGAAGCTCGATAAGGCAGATGGGAATAAGTTCCTTGCCAAGATAAAACCTGTTAACTGCGGTCATTCTATCACTGCTTTATTGTCTTGAGTACCCACTAATCTTCAAGCAGCTTCACAAATGTGTCCTGCTCCATAGCTATTGAAACTTAACTAGCCAGTGAATCTTCAAGTGATAAAGATGGGAGAGACAAAAAAAGATGATAGGATTTCATTTTTTTCTCTCCAGATTCATAACATTGAAACAGAGGCAATAATTTAAGACAGTGGAGTCACTTTCTTTTTAGATTTTTCTAATGGAGGATTTTTTCTTCCTCTTCATCAGTTAAATAGCGAAGAAAAATATGTTGTTGATGTATATATGATAATGCTGCCCACACAGGATGCTCTGGTATCTCCCATTTTCACAAAAGAATATTTGTCATCACTTCTGATGACATGGAATAAAATTGTGATCTGCATCAAAGACATCAGCTAAGAAACAAAAATGTGGAAATTCATGGAGCAAATACTGGTATCAACATTAGCATGATGAAGAATGCAGTGATGCAGAGATTTTGTACGGACAGAAATATCATACAGTCTCTCCAGAAACCTTTCACTGTCCCCATGCAAATTAAAAGGAGATTGGAGGATTGTGTGGTATGGAAGTAACTGTAAAATAAGGCCAGTGCAATAATTCTAGTTCCAAAATGGAATGTGGGAAAACTTGGTTTCTAGTAAATGTAGACGTCATGCTTCATGAAATTAAATTATTCTGATTTTAGCTACTTTTAGTTTTTCTTATTGGTAAGGGAAAAAAAATCTCAAAAGGAAAAGGTGTTCATCCCCTCTCTGATTTCCCATTCTTGGTCAAACTGCATTATTAATATTGTGCCCAATCAACAAGACTCTCTTCTGCCCTCCTTTTCTGGCCTCTTTTTACCCCAGACCAGTAATTATGCTGTCAGTTGCCTCCCATTCCTCTCCTAAGTATTTTCTTAAGGCTTGTCCACACTACAGAAATTTATGATACAAAGAGCTGTGCCGGTCTTCTAAGGATGCTTGTAAAACACTTCACATCCATATGCCAAAGTGCTCCAAGTGGTTTGTAATTCTGCCAAAAAACACTTGGATTTTTCTTGTGTTCAGCAAGGGCTAAACTTGGCTCGAGGACAGTAGGGACAGCACTAAAGGAGATAGGATGCAGCACTTGTGCTGCAGCCCTACAGAGGCACTCTGTACATTCCCAGAATCCACCCTCTGTCAGAGATACACTAGGAACAGGGAGATGGTTGCCCAAAGGACTCCATAGCTGAAAAGCTTTGGGGAGACGAGCAGAAATGCTCTTGTTTGGAACAGCAGTCGGCAGGATACTACTGGATATAACAAACAGTTTGCACTTAAACCAAAGAACTGGGATCAGTTTAATGAGAACTCTTCTAGTTATCAGGGCATTAGTAAGGCAGTGAGAAAATGACACAGGTAATAGAAGGAATTCCTGCTGCTCACTCCCCTGCCCTGCCTGTCCTCCTCAGCCTTGCATGCAGAGCTCCCCTGCTCTCCTTTCAGTCAGGATCTGGGAAAGAAACATGAGGAAAAGGGGGGAAAGGGGGGGGGGGGCTCACTTTCAAAATAGCAGCAAAGAGCTCCTCTGCAAAGTGTGACTGGAGGTATAAAAGATACAGCTGGCAGCTTACACTGCTTTGCTGAAATAATGAGACTAGAGTTGTAGAAGCAGGCTACCTAAAATGGGCATTATTAGTTTTCTTTATTAGGGACTGGGTGGGAGAGTGAGGAAGAGCTGCACTTCCCTGTGCTTTGTTCCTGCTGTCACTTGACAGCTTTTTTGTCCTTGAGATATTCTTTCAAGGGGCAAGGAGTACACCAGCTCCAAGTCACTCCAGGATGGAGAGAGGAGGCTCACTGTATCTAAGGAAATGTGTCCGCAGCAAACTTGACTGTTCAAAAATAGTCTAGAATAATTTTGTCAGGAAAGTAAGATTTAATTGTAGAGAATAATTTAAACTTAAACTGGAAGGAATTTTAAGCATTATTACAAAATTCCCCACATAACAGATTAGGAAAAGCACAGGGAATCCTTATTTAACCTAACGATGAGCAGACTGACCAGATTTTCAAAGTGAAATAATGGGATTCCTGCGGGGGAAGAAGTGCTGTTCGGTCACAGACATTTGGAGTGAAAAGCAGAGCAAAAAAGGAAAAGACAGCCAGTTTTCTCCTCCCTTGCTGTATTGCTCTACCTTTCCTCCACTCCATTTGTAAGATGCACAAATTCCTCACTGGGTAAGCCCCGTGACAGTGAGTAACAAACAGTAATGTTGATGAGGGCAGTCAGCAATGCTGGGCTTGTACTTATGAGATTAGCTGGAGGAGAGGCAGAGCAGAGCAGGGATCTGGTTTGCCCATCACAAGAACTCTCTATCTGAGAGCTGGGGGCTGCACAATGGGTGGACAAGATAGACTACTGGTTGATGCCCTCACACACACCATCCCACACACACCATCCCACACACACACCGCTATGTACAGACTCAAACCCACATCCTCACTCTGTTGCACAGGTCATTCCCCTACAAAAGGCTTATTTCACTGGCTAATAGATTCATCGTATTTTTTCCATGATAACTATCAGAAAGTCTCAGTCTGGTGTGTGCTGACATCTTGCATAAATCTCAACCACCTTGAGATTTTTCACTAAGAAAAACTGTTGGGTTTTGGCTAACTCCACTCAGCATCCCTGCCTGAGGGCACAGGACATTCTCACTTTATCAACAGCTGGGACATAGTGAGGGGCCTTCCCGCTTTTTATTCTTTCCCGCATCATTTGAAGCAAGGCCTGCTGACCCACCAGGTTGTTAGCTGAAAGAATCATCCCTCAAGGAAGCATTTTTTTTCTTCTTTCCTGTGTCCCCTTTCTCAAATAAGCCTCTCCTTACAGGCTTACAATTACCATGAGCTCTCTCATTTTGTCCAGAATTATTGCCCCTTGTTCTCCTGCACAGGAGAGACCTGCCAAAGTCAAGGACTGGTGGTAGTTATCATCTCCATATGGTATACATACCGTACACTATCCGCCACTTGAATTAGTTGCATAGGATATTTGTATATCTTAGATAAGCTTTTTCCAAGAAGGAACACAGTTTCTTTTTTCTCCTCTAAAATGCCTCTACTGCATACAAATAATGAAAAAACTAAGCCCTCTACACTGAACTGGGGCAATCTGGTAACTAAAAAAACCCCATAAGGCTAGGCTTGAAATAAGGCTTTCAGTTTCTACAACAGACATAAAACACACGTGGGACTGATGAGACAAGCTGAAAATATGATATGATGGTGAGCTCACAAGCATGTGGCACTTCTTTGACTCATTTGGTATATAATGACATACTAACGCCATCCTAGAAAAAGACTATTGGTGTAGCTAAAAACATACATAGGCATCTTTTGTACATTTTGCTGCTCTGCCTCCTGCCTGTCAAATCCAAATATTTCTACTTTGTTCCCCACAAACACAGTACTTGGTCACTTCTGTCTGTTGAGGTAGATTATAAGAATAATAGTAATGGTTACTATAATAAAAATAGTCTGAAGTAGGTTTTACATTTCCAGACTTAACTGCTGGAGAGAATTCAGAGGGCGACAAAGATGATCATAGGGCTGGAGCATCTCTCCTGTGAGACAGACTGACAGAGCTGGGCTTGTTCAGCCCAGAGAAGAGAAGGCTCTGGGGAGCCCTTAGAGCAGCTTCCAGTGCCTGAGAGGGGGTCTACAAAAAATCTGGAGAGGGACTTTTTACAAGGGCAGGTAGTGACAGGATAAGGGGGAATGGCTTTAAACTGAAAGAGCGTAGAGTTAAATTAGATATTAGGAAGAAGTTCTTTACTGCAAGGGTAGTGAGACACTGGTTTCCCAGAGAAGCTGTGGCTGTCCCATCCCTGGCAGTGTTCAAGGCCAGGTTGGATGGGGCTTTGAGCAACCTGGTGTAGTGGAAGGTGTCCCTGTCCTTGGCAGAGGGGATGGAACTGGATGAACTTTAAGGTCCCTTCTAACCCAAACCATTCCATGATTCTATCATTCTGATCTCACTAAAGTCCATATTGCTTCTATTTATTTAGGAGGATGTTACTGCTGAAATCATACTTGCTAATGGTCTAAATATCCCCAGTTTAATGTATTTGCCTTCCATCTCTTTGCTACACTGATGCCAAGTCTGCTTCCTTCTTTTTTATTTGACTTCAGTATTTGGCTACCACCTACTTTCAGTGTGTAATATCAGCTTCAGTACCCCAGACCACCCATTATTTTCACTGTGCTGGCTACAGTATTCCCAACACCATGCATGACTCTCTTGAAGACCATCTTATTCATTTAAGTTGCCCTAATGGAACTTTTCTGCTGAGGCATGGACTTAGGCAATGAATATATCTACACATGAGGAATGCAATGTAAGCTGCAGAGTTCCACAAGCTCACTACGGCCAAGCACCTGCTTCATGGCCTTTCTCCCCTTTTCCTCTTCTGTTACTATTCAGGAACCACACTGCGCTCAGTATTTCTGAGGAATCTTCTCTCTTCTTTGAACTAGGTTGCATGCAGCAACCATTACCAACACTCGCTCAGAATAATAAATGATAATTATTAAAAATGTTTCTCTGGACTGAACTGTTACTGCTCTGGAAAAATGCTGTTCTGCTTCAACAAGATGACATGAAAAGCAAAAAGAATGGTAAGACCAATGCTTTGGCCTGCACCAACTGCCCTGGCCAGAAGGTAAAGCTCATCCATGTAAGATGCTGATTTCTTCCACACTTCCAAAGCTGAAATGCCTTCATGGAAATTTAAACAAAGGCCAAGTCTGCATTATTTCTCATTCAACCCAGCACTGAGTCACAAAATGATGCCTGATGGATACAGAAGGGGTGAGTGGAAAGAAGTCTGTATTTTAAATTGCATTTTAAACATCAGATGTTATTATAAAAGTTAAAGATGATCAGTTAGACTACTTTGCATTAAACATCCAGAAAACTTTGCTCTTATCTTCCAGGGCAGTGAATGCCATGCAGTAAACATTTCTTCACATTTATCTAGAGATACAAGCAAAAGAGAAGGAAACATAATTAAGACAGGACATTTCAGTGATCACAGTATCAAGGAATCTAGTTATGTGAATCTGACCTAGCAATGTGAAAGCATGAGCTTAGAAGGGAAATAAGACTAACCTTTCCATAATGCAATGTAAATGTTCAACTGTAGCAAGATTACTACACTTCTTGAAATGCAAAACTTTAGATTCAGAATTCAGACAAAAGCTGATTACTTTCTATCATGAACAACAGAGATGTCAGAGAGGACACAATTTTCTGTTCTTTTCAAGAATTCTCCAAAGTCATATCAAATACAAAACTGAACTAATTATGGAAGTTTAGGAACCTGATTTAAACTTTCTCAGAACAAATTACCTTTGCAGCAACAAATACTTATGACAGAGAAAAGGGAGAAAAGGGCAGAGTGATGATTATATATCTGCACATAAATAGCTATTTACACCTTTAATAGCTAATTTATAGCTTTACTAGCTAATCTACTGTGTTGTCCTTTCATGTCACTATTAGCCCTTAGGTAACTTCCAAGAAGCATACTCAGACAGAAAGCACTATTCTACCAGGCCTGGAACTTGGCTTTGGTGCTAGGATGCTGTACATTCTTACACCAAAATTGTCTCAAAGATTAATGTTGTTTGCAAAATGTGGCACACAATCCTTACTGATAGATTGTCAGACTAACACCAGCTTATCCCATCTAACTTCAAACTCATCTGCTCCTTTTTACAAGGGAAACAATATGCTTCTCAGAAAACATTATGCTGTTAAAATATTGTTTCCCTGAAGACATTCTGAGGGTCACATGAGAGATGCTGCATCAGTGCGGCTGCCTTTGTGAGTTTGGATCTCTGAGTGTCTCTGGCAAATTCAATATTTGATTAAAAATGAGATACTCAGTTATCTGCAGCATGGATCCACTGCCTCAGTAAAACAAAACAACAAAACAATGTTGTCTCAATTGCTAGAGGACTGCACAAATGTCTTCCAAAGACACAAGAATAAGCAACATTCCTCAGAGAAGCTAGCCACATAGTTCTCACTTTAGGATCTGTTTTTTAAAATTTCTCTTATATTTACTGCTGATATTAGAAAAAAAGTGTTATTCCTTGTAAAATGAAACATTCTGCCCAACTTAAAAAGATGTGGTTTACATTGGTTTGGCTGTTATTATTAACACATTTACATTGGCATTTTTAATTAATTTTTTAAATTAAATATTTGAGGCAAAACTAAATAAAAATATTTGCTAAATATTAAAATGTCGCAAACTTTATCAACTAAAATTTTACATCAAATTGGCACCACTTTCTGCAAAGGTTTAGCTGCACTCCGAAATGTATTTTTTAGTAAACACCATTTGACAACAAACATTCTTAACTTAATATATCTTCATTGTTGCTTCCTTAGCTATCATCACAGGGAACAGCAATTCACACATTGTCAGATACTATGAAACCAGAAATGCCCAAAATATCAAGAGATTTGGTCAGTCACCCTTGCTGTCCAGCTGGCAGTAAAAGGAATCCAGCCATAGTGCAGTTGGGGTAACAATAGATTTTCAGCAAAGTAGGCGGCAGCGCCAAAGCCCTGGAGATCTTCCTGACCTCTGATGCCACTCCTGCTGCTGAGGTGCCAGTAGGAGGTGTGGGGTGAAGGTCCCCCATAAGAACACAGCTTGTCCATTCATCTGTTACAGGAAGGAGCCTCCCTCCCCATGACTCCCATTCATCTGATCTCTGGCCATTCCAGTGACAGGAGAGGACACTGGCCTGATGGACTCTTTCAGCCTTTGGGCAGTATAACTCTGCTTTTGCTATGCAGCTGAGAAGCTCTCGGTTGGCGCTGTGCCAGGCACACTTTATTGCTATGCTTTGGAGGTTTTCACAAGGATGAAAGAAAGCATTTAGGGAGGTTCCAGAAACGATGCTGATGGCTGCCATGCTAATGCTTGTAATGAATTCTAAATTGGTAATGGGACCACTTATGGATAACTAAAGGCTTATTCACTTCCCTGGATATCTGCTTTTCTTCCTTTACCACTTTTTGCTGGATTTACTGCCAGGATTCACTTTGCACTTTCTCTTTTCCTCTTTTTCAGTTCCTTACTTTCCTACTGTCATTTTTCATGCTGTACTCTTCATCTAAAAATTATCACCTCTGAGGCTCTCCACTTATTCTAGTAGCCTTACTACAGCAAATGCATATCCTGCAAATCCTTCGGCACCATTGATAGTTCTCTTTTCCCATATGGGGCTAATCCCTCAAGTTTGCATGATTTTGAAACAACACAGTGTGGATAATAACATTTCTACAAGCATATGATTTCATTTTACATCTACTGGATAATGCAAGCTGCATTTGTACCACCTAGAGATAGGTGATATAGTACAAGTGGTAAAATAATAGGTGGCATAATGAAGGACTACATTAATGGGCAGCAATCATAACTGACACAGACCTGTACTTTCGGGCTGATGCAGGTTTAAATTATGCTAGTGTTGATTACAGTGTGTCTTATTGCCTTAGGAGATATGTGTTAAGTATAAAGGTTTGCAGTTAAAATTCTGTGAGGCACAAGGCTTCTCTGGAACATCTATCATGTCAGCAGAACTGCTAAAGTATAACTGGTCAAAAAAATAATGACACTATAAAAATGACATCTATCACATAGTGTATTTATTTTCCTTTGGTAATTTCCAGATTAAATCTACCCAGTTTACAAATCAAAAGAGACCTTTTTTTTTTTTAACTGCTCTTTTATCCAACAGTCTATGTTCCCTGTTCAGACTCTACCGAATTAAAAAAAATAAATTAAACTATATTCTTTCTGTTTCATTCATCATTTTCCATCCTCTCACAATAAAAATTCTCCAGCTAAAATACAGGTTGTATTTGTACTGACATGGAATGACTCAGAACAAACCACATCTCACTCACCTTTCAGATCAAAGCAAAATGTGTTTTTAATCCCCAGTGAGCTACATACATATATAGATGAAATGGAGTGATCAAACTGGCCACTTTTATTACGGCAAACTGAACAATATTCCACACTAAAGACACAGCTAACACACATTTTACATATCAGTTTATATGTATATACACGCACATATATATATGTATGTATGCATGCATAATACACACCTGTTAATTGTTACACATATATATTTGGATATGCTCTCAAGAAAAGTCCTAATCAGAGCGTGTCAACAACATTGTATATCCCTTAAACACTTGTGCTGATATCCCTTTGAAATGTCCTTCCATGTATAGGAGGAATTGGGAAAAGGACGGTAGCAAACTTTACTGGCACCAAATGACATCAAGCCCCACAGTGCTCCATCTGGGTTGAAAAGCATTAGGATTATTTGTTTTATTTCCTAACCCTTTCCTCTGTCTCTTATTTGCTCACCTATCTTTCATTAACTCTCACCTTTGACATGCCTGGTGTTAAACTGTGAATCTTTTTCAATTTATAATGGGTAATACAGTTACCTAGTTTTTGGTATCTGTTCACAGCATAAGAATAATGATGTTATATCCAGTGTTATAGCACAAAATGGACATAGCTAGTTAGCAGATATTTTTACAATGCAAAGGAGTATGATTTCTAACAAAAACCACTATAAGGAATGTTGCATTTAAAATACCAGGATTACAGAGAAATCAAGAAATGCAGAGGTAAAGCTGGTATTTTAAGTTATCATTTAGCTCTATGTCATCTTCAGCATTAATCACTAAGATGGCAATCAGGTCATCTCGTCTCATGAACGAGGTATAGCCAAATAGAGGTGAATCAAAGTAAGGCAAAGGTCTTGCAGATAAATAGAATATACTTTGTGGAGTGTGCTTTGCCATGGTTGAGTCCACTTTGGCTGAAAGTATGTGTTAGCAGTTGGTCAGCCTGACTTGATTTTGGACCATTTGCTTGTACCAGGTTCCTTCACAACTTTACTTGTGAAGTACCTTTTCTATTAACACTGTTTGATAATGTGAATCTGGTGGCAATGCCTCCCTCTATCACATCTCAGAAGAAAATGACATCATCCAGCCCCTTGTCCAATCGCAACTTTATTGCAGAAAGTTATCTGGACAGAAAATTATCAACCCTTAGGAAAGATGATAAAAAACAAATAAACAAACAACCAAAATATAAAGCATGTGTCCTCAGTAATGTAACCTAACATGAGCACATTTAACTTATTTTCCACTCCTTGTACTGGGCCACAATCTTTCTTTCCCACACAACACTTGGGATGGATCCAAGTTAACTAAAAAATCACCTAAAGTTCTCAGTGATGACTAATGGGCAGTGCTATTCTTCAGACACTAAGGCAATTTTATGATAGAGATAAAGCGTCTCTACACAGGAGACACAACATTTTAGGGGTGTCTTCGAGACTATGAAGAAAGCTACCACATGAAATAACGACCTCTACAAATCTTGCCATTTTCTGCTACAACTGCACATGATGAGTGTTAATCATTTCATTTAATGAAGCACTGGAAGGTGAAGAGAAGAACAGGAGCTGAGATAGAATTTAAGCCTCAATTTGTCTATATCAGTGGTTGGCTTACAATTTGGTCCCCTTTTAAGCCTTAATGTATTTGCGTCAGTTAATAAATTTGCTACAAAACCCGACAATAAAACTCAGTTAATGTTGACAGTGTGTATCTGAAATCTATATTAAAACATATTCATATACTGTTAGAAATTAAAATCGTATGGGAAAATGTTTAATCATGAAGAAAAGTCAAGATTTTGTAATCTCTTCCCACCCCAAATCATCAAAAAAATGAGATCTCAAGAACATTCAGCACAGACCACCTCAAGTTAAACAATTCATTTGACAATGTAATCAATTTCAACCAATGAACTTATTTAAAACATTTGGCTAACTTAAACTTGCAACTGAAAAATTATTTTAACTCATAAAATTATTTATTCTGTTTTCTAGACAAAGAGCCTTGATTTGCAGTTTCTGAAACTGTCATATTCTTGTCAAAACAGTCTTCCACAAGAAGTGGTTCTGCCTGAAGATCCTGCTCAAAATATGTTTGACCAACTCCACTGTATTTTTCTGCCCAAAATCATCATGTACAATATAATCAAAACAGAGCTGAGAAGTACAAAATACATAAAATTTAAAAGATGTTAGAAGTTAATTCTAAAAATTAAGCACTGGCTACGGACAGTGGAGGAACACAATCAACCCCATCTCTGATCTCAGATGCCCAGTGAAATCACACAGTAACTCCAGATTACAACTCAGGTATTTGTCTGGATCCTGTCTTTAGTGGAATGTTTATTAAAAGGGATGACCCTCCAGGACACATGAAAGTACCTTTCTCTTTCTGTTAGTACAGGAGCCGATGCGGCTGAGATGTCCATGCTAAGCTTCCTCACAACTCCTTGCCCTCCCCTTCTGGACCATACAGCTGACACGCAGCCTTTGAACTAACATTAAAAACACAGAGCCAAAACTTATGTTCATTAGAAGCCTCTGCACTTTTTGTTTTTTCCCAGTGAAACACAAAGAATTGTTCTCTTTCAAAATGGCTGCTATTCCCCACTGCCTTCGGCAAGACTGATACTAAGTCATGTATAAAGACAGAGGCTTCCTATGCTGAAAGAGAAAAGGGGTTTTAGAATTATGTTTGTAGAAAGGAATTAAATGTTGAAGTGCGTATCTGCTGGGAAAAGTGTAGTCACAGATTTATTTTGGCTGAACTCCAAGTTAGGAAGTTGTGAGTGTGCTTTGGCTCGGCAGTCAGAGAGGCAAATTAGCACAGTGCTAATATACCACCTTTCAGCCTACTGCTCCAGGTACGACTGTAGAACAGGCTGACTCATGTTTGGGAAGCTCAGAAAGAAAGATGAGAGAACAGGGAAATCTGGCTACTGTTGACCCTTAGCTGTGAATAAAAAGAGATCAGGAAATTTGCTCCAGGATTAAAAAAAAAAAAAAAAAAAGGCACTGATCTTGCAACACATTTCCTGCAAATGTTACTGTAATGCAAATATTCATAAGTGGCAGCATGTTAACACTCATAAGTAGCATCATGTTAGTATTCATAAATAACATCATGCCAACTTACAGTAATTAAAGGAATCTATGCGGTGAGATTCTTAGAGTTTTAATACATTAGGTGTTAGACAACTTAAGATAGCAAGGATTGTGCCCCAGCTTTGATTGTCGAGTTGTGAGGTAATGAAGATCTCAGCGCACCTGCAAGTGGGAACACTGGTAGGACACCAGTTCAAAGATGACAAATAGCAGTGACCAGATCTCTTACAACCCTCTGAGGTATCCCGTAGTATCCCATACATTCAGTTTACCTAGGCAGCCCTTAACTTGATCATCCTTTCCTCTCCCAGTACTTGCATATGAGATATGGAGGCCTGGGAAGCCTGCAAGCACTTCATTCCTCATGTATGCATTGCACATTCTCTTTTCCTGTGCTGCATTACTCTCCATGGACACAGAGAACAACAAACTCCTCTATACGTATTTGAAATTCATAACTATGTCCTATCCCTGTCTCTTTTCCTTATGGAAAACATCTCATGATTTTGCACTCTTCCTTAGGAAGCTGGGCTTTCCAAATTCTAGATTATGGTAATTTTTCTACTTTTAGCCCATATCATTTTTGAAATTTAACACCTAGAATTGCACTCAGTCCACCATATAATACCCTACTTTCATTCAAAACACCGCAGTTTTCCTCTGCGCACCAAATACGTACAGGGAGATTTCAATTGTTTTTGGTTCTTTTCCCTTTGCGTAATATAATTAGATTTCATGGTATTTAAATGTGAAAAAGGCTGTGCAAGACTGATTCTATGCAGTGGAACTCCAATGACAATTCTCACTGATTTAAAACTCAGACTCAGGGGTCCTAGGAGTGGCTTCAGATGTCCTCCTGTGTTGTTGCTAGCTGAGAAGCTTAACCTGCTTCCTACTTTTTCTAAGATTTAGAGGCAGCCAAGTGCACATCCACTACCTGGATGAAACAGTATGATGAACAGCTATAACTGTTGCTCAGTTTAATCCTTTTGACCTAAGGCTGAAGCTGTACCACTGCAAAGCTGCCACTAGCTCAATAAAGCATACTGCAGAAGCTTAGTTTATTTTTCCCAGACCAGAATTGGGTGAAAGTTGACTTACCAAGTCTTGAAAGTAAAGATTAAGATGTAGTTAAGAGGAATTATGGCTATACACCTAACTTTTTATCTTTTTCTGGCTTTTCTATGTTCTTTGAGTGAATAAATAAATACCTCAATTTGAGCCATTTTTACCTAGTGTGCTGATCACAGCCTCTTTGGCAGGAAAGATTTTGCTTTAGCCAGATATAACTGGTTCCATAATGCTAACACAGCTGAGAATACAGAGCCATGGGACTGTAAGGCTTCATCTTTTGTGAGGTATAAAGGAAAATAAGCCTGCTACTTGCTAAATATCTTAGCAGGATCTAAAGCAAAGATTCACATCCAACCATAACAACCAGCTTGGATTTTCTTAAGTATCATACTTAAGAGAAACCTGGGCTAGTTTGTACCCAGTCCATGAAGCTCAAATCCGTTCTTTTTATGCTTTGTGGGAATTGCATAAACATTTTTCTGAGAGCTGCTTACCACTGTGTTTTGAAATAATACAAATAACACAGGTGAGTACATCAGAATGCAGATGCAAAGACCTTCATGGTGAAGAGATAATGGTGTGATATGATAGCTGCATCAGTGCTGACTCAGAGCTGTAGGCAGTATGCAGAATCACTGAGTAGTCCACAAAAGCACATTATATAGTAGAAAAGCCACACTCCCCTCTTTGGTTGACACACACAACTGGGGCTGCTTAATAGAAGAAATAGAGTTCTTTTACCCCCTCAGCAATCTTCCCTAGAGATTGTACATCTTTTGTTTGCACTGAGAACAATTTACAGACCTCCTCAAGTTTCTTTCCTTTTTGTAATATTAGTACATTTCAGGGGATGCCATCATACAAATGCACCATAAAAAAAGATAGAAAATGTTATTATGCACACCTACTTGATCTCCAGACGCTAACAGTTTTGGGTTATCTGGTTTTCATTTCTTAGACTAATACAAAATTCAGCTTTTACAGTTGCCTTTGTGGGTGGAAGGATGCAAAAGATGTGAATAAAGCAGGCTTCCTAACAAATGTTCTTGAGATTGAGTATGCTTTAATCTCTTTTAGGAGTTAGAAATTCTCCTTAATATTACTTTGTTGTTGAGCAATTTATGTTTTCTTCAGTACAAGATGAAGTGATGGCAAAGTCTGAGAGCAATAGCAATGAAAAGAAAAAAATAGTCCTTAAGGCTGAGTTTCACAGCCTCAGCCACCTTGAGGGCTGTTGTTTTATTCACCCTTTCAGTATATTTAGGTCTTAAGGAATTATTTTTTCTAGTATCACTATAAATGTGACAATTTCTTGATACTGTGGTTTTATTAGTGGAAAATGTGAAGATAGTTTTGGCAATGGTTGAACAGCATGTGACTGGACAGACTGTACAGAGAAGTCTATCATACATCTGCAGCAGCCAGAACAGCAAAAAAGCCATCAAAGCATTGATGATAAAAAACTCTGTAAGCAAACAAATAACCTAGGACTGAATTATTATTCAGTTCAAACATTAAAGAATCCACACATCAAGGAAAATGCCTGGATTTAATATTTTTAAAGGAAATCTATTGCTGCTGAGTTTAGAAAATAATTTCTTAATTGAAAAATATCAGAGTTGTGAAACTTGGAGAGTTCTTCTGATCACATTATGAACCTGCAAAAAGTCCTGGAAGTAGAAAAGAGAATTATTTTGCTCTTCATCCTGCCTCAACCTTAGAAGGAAAGAATGCCTATTTTTGTGCCAGCGTTTGTTGTTTACTCCTAATTTTTTTGTAAAGCCATACTGAATAACAGAAAACTACCTGTCTGGAAGGGGTTTGAGAATGTGTGCTTGTACAAAGTCACTTTACATTTTTAAGACCAATCCTGTGACTTACTTGTCTATACAGCTTTAAAAAGAAACACAAATTGACACAGATTTCTAGATTCTACATCCATCTCCTTCAGACCATGCTTTCCACGCCATAGCTCCAGCTTAAACATTTCTTACATTTGCTGCATACATGCCAACAAAAATCCCTGACAAGTGAGGTGACAAGAGAGGAAGAATGATTCAAAGAAAGACTGTGGTGCTTGGAAGGTGCTAATATTTACTGTTGGCTTCTCAATTAGAAAAAGTAAATTTCAGTCAGGTTGTGAGACTGAACTTAATTGTTTTGTCATTATAAAAGGTCTTTCTTCCCTATGATGCAAACTTGTCCTCTATTCCAGCCTTATAAAGAGGGAAGCAGGAATTTAAAACTCTTTTATACCTGCAGTAAGTAGCAAGTATGTGCAGTGAAGATGGAAGAGGAACTGAAGATCTGACAGGCTCATGTGTAACTTAAAGAGTCAAGATTAAAGTGGCTTATTTAACATAAATGTTACAACAAAGTAATACAAAATTGTAGCAAAGGTTTTCAAGCTTCTTTAAAGGTGTTCTACTGCATTTATCCAGTTAGCTACTGAAAGCTTTTTATATGGATTTTTGTGAAAGTTGTTTTTAAATAAAACTTTCTTTGGCAGTTCCAAGTTGTCTGTTTTTATTTAAACCTCAGCAAAGTGTTCCAAAAATAACTGCAATGGAAGTACTTACCAGAACTCTAACAGTATAAGTCAATGTTTATTAAGTTTCAAGTACTATGTAATAGTGGATTGCTGAAAAGCCCCATCTTAAATCTTGTTTTTCTTCTAACTTACCTGAATTTTGTAATTTTTTTAAAATTTAAGAATACACAGGATCTCCACACCATCTACTCAGTTTACAGAGCCTCCTTTTCTCAGTTGTCTTAACGGGTTCATCCAACTACAACATCTTCTGTAGCATCTGTCTCATAACTCAAATCTTACCAGGCTAGAGATACTCTCAAGGACAGAGTGTACACAATATCTCTTCACCATCCTTCTTAAAGATGAAGAACAACTTCCTGCTTTCACTCCCTCTACCAAGTTGAAAACTAGCCTCAGTCAGGAATTATTTTTCTTCAGTGTTTACATAATGCTCAGAACAAAAAGGCCCTAAACTCAGCAGGAGCCTGGTACGCAGTGTCAGTAATGCAGGCATATCAAAAGAGGTTTTACTAAGAAGCTCATTATTAAGTTGCACTTATGTTCCACCTTCTGTGGAAGTTTTGAAAAGCCTCTTATTATCATCATTAATATCTCTTGGATATAAAGAAGAGCAGGAGGGGAAAAAAAAAACACTTCACTATTTTAGTACTTGGTTTATCTATCACTGAGTTATTTTGGTTTAAATACCTTGACATTTCATTGCATTATGAATACAGTGTAAGAAATAGAGGAAGGAGGAGAAAAAGCTATGTAGAGAAGAAAGCAAGTGATGAGAGGGAATAGCTTCCACTACCGAGACAAGGTAACTGCTTAAGCAGAGGAGCAACTTGTAGAGGAGAAAGGCATGAAAAGAATATGTGGGAGTAGGTCTCTATGGCTGTTTCATATTTAAAGTATCTAGAACAAGAAGATACCATCTTTGTAAACAGAAAACAAAAGATCTTTTGCCCCTTATCTCTTTTTTTTTTTTTTAACCTGTTAATAGAAAGGATAATTGATTTCTTTTTTTTTTTTTTTTCTTTAGCAATGAGATCCTAGCTTCGGATCTGTCATGGTTTAAGCCCAGTCAGCCAGTAACTCAGAACCATGCAGCCGTTCCCTCACTACCCCACCTTCGTCCCCCTGCTCCCGGAGGGATGGGGAGGAGAATCGAAAGAATGCAACTCCCACGGGCTGAGATAAGAACAGTCCAGTAACTAAGGTATAACACAAACCGCTGCTGCTACCGCCAGTAATAATGATAAGGGAAATAACAAGGGAAGAGAATACAACTGCTCACCACCCGCTGATCGATACCCAGCCCGACCGAGCAGTGATCTAACCCTTCCGGGTAACTGCCTCCAGTTTACATCCTGGGCATGACATGCTATGGTATGGAATACCTCTTTGGCTAGTTTGGGTCAGGTGTCCTGTCTCT
>WYDI02023018.1:37856-56645 GCA_009867235.2 Psittacus erithacus
GCCAAAAGTCAAAAACACAGCACTGCACCAGCTACTAAGAAGGAGAAAAATGACTGCTACTGCTGAACCCAGGACAGTATCACTGAGAATTATTGCTTGAATGGGATGAAAAACTCTTGTAAAAAGTATTTTAGCTGAGCAGCTTTTGCAGTTTTGGTCCACATCATACTTATAATGCTACTTAACCTTAGTTTTAACACAAAGCTAGAATATATTGCCCACTTTTATCAAAAGTCCAAAATAACACAGGGCTCAGTATTTTTCTGTGCAAATATTATTAAAGTTGGGGGAAGGAGGGAAATAAAACTGACCTGAGCAGAATGAAAAATTGTGCTGCAATTAAAGAGACTCAGCTGTGGCAGAGAGAGAAAATAAGAAAAGGAAAAATACAGCAGCATGTAGGAAATAAACAGCAATTAGTGAATGGGGCTATTGCTGCTTCAAATTGGTATTTAAAACTTGGAAGAAGATCAAGCAACTTTCCTGTAGCTTTCCTATATTAACATGTACAATAAAACTTCCTATCAGCAAACTGTAGCATAAAGGAGTTAATGTGTTATGCTACCACTAAAATAGCATGAAAAAGTCTTGGAGGGGAAAAGAAAGGAATCTGGGGGAGAAAGGTTTCTGCAGTTACACAAAATGATTAATTTTGTCTCATGTGTATTTGGCAATGAAGATTTAAAATTTAATAATGGCAAAGACTGTTAGTACTGCAGTTGATGTTCTAAGTGGAGGTGCTTATATTACTTAGGTTTCATTTTATTAATGTTAGAACTCTGTTATTACATAGAGACAGACAAATCCTGTAAAGTAAGAATATATCTGCTTAAAATTGTATTTTTGATATAACAAGAATGCTTCTCAAAGCATACTTTATTCATTTTGAAAATGTTATAAATGCCCTATGTTTCAGAGCTAGAATTTCTATTAATATTAATCTAAAATGTTGCTAACATTTCCTTTGCTTAAAACAACAAAAGTTGGAAGAGTTCAGTTGCCATAATGCATAATACTACACCTGTCCCCAAAACGTCTTCCAAAAAGATTATTTTGGGGTTTTTTTGAGCTGGCAAAGCCCCCAGTCTCTCTGGAAATTGTTTCAAAGCCCATCCTATGTGAAGCCTGCTTTAGTTGACATTTATGTGATTCTCTTCATAGGCACTGTAAGGAGGTCACAGCGCAAAATCCAAGTGTTTATTTTTCATTCCTGATAGCAGAGAGGTTTTACACATGAAGCAATCGTTCACTCCTTCAAGAAACATAATTTATCTCTTCCCTCAGCACAGTCAGATCCTGGACACTTGCCATTTCAATACTCTGGGACTTTACAACCCACACTACAATATTCAAATAAAATCTAATTGTATTGTGAAAAGGGGAGAGAGGAAAGAGAAATGTTAGCACTCATTAAAGTTGAAACCTCAGTTCTATGAAGATCAGGAAATTCAAAATAGCTTCTTATAATATCTCTACCCTGCTTCAGTGTGTGAACATGCAAATGCTTCTTTGCAGTGTGTTCATGCGACAAAATATTCTTTTACATTGTTTGAAAAGATCCTTTTTAGGATCTCATTTTCAAAGAAAATCCTTCAAAACATGAGTAACTTTTCCTTTTTAATCAGCATAGTAAAGATGTCTGAGTGTTCTTTGCCCATATTGCTTGACAGGCAAAGTTGGTGGTACCCAAAACAATTGGCTCAAGAAAACTTAGGCTTGTTACCAAAGTTATTATCGGTGTGATTTCCAATAAAGTTTGTACTACCTGAGATTGTGAAATCCATACAACTAATTTAAAATGTACCCTTTGGCATGTCAGCCATCAATTTGAAAGGTAGCTGAATTGTCTATTAAGTCCTCAAAGCCAATCAAATGTGTATTGTCTTAGTATTTCCAGTGTCTTTTCTAAAATTATTTTTTTTATTTCCTTTAAACACAGTAGTAATCATGTCATTGCCTTTGGACACAATGTCCAAGGCTGAGCATGTTTTTAAAATTAATCCCATTACTCTGTCAGATCTCTCCCCTTTTAACAGTTGAAAAAATAGCCTCCTGTAGAGAGTCAAATCTTTTATTTATCATTTCAGTGCTAGCTACAATTAACTTTGTTATTTTAAAAAAGTTATCCTCTTACTGAAGAGATCTGAATAAAAAAAGTTTTCAGTTAAAAGGACACACACTGGCAGCATTGTTAGTCTTTGAAAATTGTCTCACATTGTGCTTTTTTTTATAGCACAGGACACAATTCATATACATGTAAGTGGCTGGAGTGCTGAATAATAGATATTAGACTTTCTGTATCCTCCTCTATAAACAAATTGATTGCCTATAGCACTATGTCACTTCTACACTGATTAAAAAAAAATAACCACAGGAATCTTTAAAACAAGAACTTCAACACCAGCCAGCTGTCCAACCCTAATCACCTTGGCTCCATTTGCTTAACAAAATAGTAGCCAGTTCCTCATGCAACACTTGCTCAGAATCTAAGAGAAAACATTAATGGAGTTCAATGGAAATTAACCTGAAACTGAATTTAAAGAATTAGGATATATCTTGGACATAAAAGACCACAGCAACTGAAGGAGCAGACTGGGTAGGTAAAGTTCAATACAGAAGAGGGCACACTGTTCATTCCCTGCAGTAGGAGCCGGAGGAATGGCAGATTCTCAGATTGGGGCAAATTTTAAATTGAATGTAATAAATTAATTAAATGAACAATTAATTAAAATAATTAACAAATTAATTTAAATAAAATTTAAATTGACAACTGAAGTCAACTGACTCACTCCTAGCAGCAAATATTGCTTGGGCTTCACCAAGGAGAAGCAGGCTTCGAATGTGACCATTCAGTATGTGCTCAAAACATTCACTGCTCCTTTTTTTTCAGTGACTTGTGGATTTTATCAATCAGTTCATCCTAACAGTAGGCTTCTTCAGCAAGCCAAAGTAAATTGTTATCCCACTGACTAATTTTTAGGGGGTCTAAAATTTCTGTGGTGTTTTTTTGTTTGCTTGTTTGTTTGTCTGTTTAAAAAAAAACACCCCAAAACCAGTCTGTACTATGCTTCATTAAACATTTACGAAAAATTAAAGCTTTTATAATAGAGAATTGCCAGTTGAAAAACCTTGGCTATAAGGGCAACAATATAAAGCAGAAGCAGACTCCTTTATCCCAGCTTTAAGGTGATTAAAGGAGTAGATTTGACAGTTCCATGTTTGAACTGTTGGCAAGATATTTGAAAAGATACTGCTTAACACTAGAATATAGAAGGACACAAATAAAATGGTCTTGCTTGTTTGGGAACTCATTTTAAGATTTATTTGCTCTGTAAGAACTAAAGAGATATCCCCATGTCTTTTCTGTACACTTCTCCGCAAATAAAGAATATCAGAACTGATTGTCAGACGGTTAGGGATCTAAAAACCTATGATGATTGTGTAAACAGATGATGTACTGGCTGGCCAGAATTATATTTCTGATTCATTCATCAAGTACCCTGTATAATACAGAGTAAATGGGTTTGGTTTATTGTATTTCAAAAAGAGTTTTCTTTAATCTTTTGTTTTGTTTAGTCTAGTTTAATTTGGATGCAGGTGAATCATTACCTGGGTGGAGTGCCTCATGGTAACAGGATGATTATTATTTCATTTCCTTTTAGTTTTAAGCAAACAAAATCTTTCATTGAAATAATACTCAATATTTTGTATTAGGAGTTTTCTTCAGACCCAGCATGACAGGAACAAAATTAATGCTGTCCTTCAGTTGACGCCAGCAATATTTAAATTTTTGATAAGATTGTGCAGAGTTCTTAACATGCATTGGCACTGTACTCCATCATGACTTCATATTGCTAGGATAACATACATTATTTTGTACTTAACACTGACATAATTCTATTCAATGGGATTTTGCCTTGTAATAAGGCCTTACTGGTGTAAAACCATGCCGACTCTGACTCCTTAAATGGTCTCACTAAGTTACATTGAGGTTTATTTCAATCTTGATTCTGCATTTATGGTCTTTGATCAGTTTTTAGACAAGAATGAGCTAGGGAGAGCCATGGCAGTCAATAAAACAGACTTCCTCTGTACTTTTAAAATACTTTTTGGTACAGGTTTGAACAAAGAATAGCGACTGAGATCACCTGAAGAAATGCTTCACTTACACCTTCCTGAGGCTGCACCTGTAATTGATGGTGCACAAGATGAACCAGTTTAAGCACAGCACTTTAGGAATATCAAACCCAAGTACCTCTATCTTCCACGTCTGGGTCGTTGTCAGGTTTTTTTCACAGCGCAGGATAGTCCCTGAAGAGAGGAGTTTCAGACTGTGATTCAGACTAAAACTCTCTCATCATTTTTTGACATCCACTACTTCTGCCATTTCCCTTTTTGAACTGGTATCGGGATGCTTGAAGGATCTTGATTAATGCTGTGAATGTAAATCTGATTAGTGCACATAGGCTGTGCCTATGCAACTGGAATTTTGTACCAGATGGATATTACTGTGCAGTATCGTGTACCCTCAGATGTCCATGGTCACCTGGCTCATGGAAGAGGAGTAACAGGTTGAGCAGATAATTCTACAGAACACGGTGCAGTTTTTCCAGGTTGGCTTCCACTACTGAGACAAGATAGTTGCAGTGACAAAGACCAGAGCAATGACGCCTCCAACAACAGTAGCAGAATTTCAAGATGACAAAGGCTGCTTTCCTATATATCTGCATGGATGTTTCCACATCTCACTGTCACCAGAAGGTTCATTTACCTACTGCTTGCTTGTCCTTAGCTAACTATTTGAGTAGATCACAGAAAAGCAATCATAGGAAAGATCAGAAGTACTAGAAGGAACAGTGCTGTTGCGTCATATCAGTAACTTTGGTTGTTCAGAGAGATCTATGAATTGCATTGTATGGTTGCATTCCTGATTCCACTAGGACTCATAGAGGGATGTACATGACTAAACTTCAGCAAGGTTTCAAGCCAAAATCTTCATCTACATGACAAGATATTTTTTCATGTAGCTTCAAGGCCTCATCAATTATTAAGGAAGGTTCACTAACATTAATGCGGAAACATCAATGTTGCCAAGAACTAGGGCTCATTTCCAGCAGTGCCCAAAGGAAAATATGCTCTCTGGATAATCTGGATATTAATGGCGCTAAGATTTCACACCTCAGTAGGGAATATCTGGTTTATTTTTGGTTCCCCAGCATATGGTGCTTTCTCTGAGTACTTTAGGTGGAAGAATGAAGTTTGGCTTCATTTTGCTTAATCTGAAAACAAAAAATGCTTTTGGACCATTTATAGTTAAATGCTGAATTTCACCCAAGGATTTGTGGAAAGGACTGTTTTATTCCACCAGAAGTAACGAAGGAGTAAGTGATTCCTGTAGGAAGGTCCTATAGCCATTGCTTGAAAGGGAACTCCATACAGTGACGGGACAGCAGAACTTGGGGACATGCTGCTCAGCCTTTTGTTGAAGATGTCCATTGTCATAATTTTTCCTTTCATTTTCTTCATTTTGGCCCCTTCCAGAGCCTTTTGATCCAGTTTGGTCCTTTGGTCCTAGCATAAGAAACTATCTGCTCTCAGCTGTCTCTTCACAGCCGTCTTAAAGCAAATACAATACCCCCCCACAAATAGACCTTTTTTCTTTCTCTTCCTGTGGAGATCTGTCTGCTGCTCAGTGGAGCAGAGCTACGCCCTCTATACAAGCTGCAGCATCACAGAAATATCCCAGGCACTTGGTGCCCCCTCTTCATAATAACAGTGTCAACAACATAAAATAATCTTTTTCCCCTTTCTCACCTCCTCCACAGTTTTTGGGGAGCCATTTCCAGCTACTATTTTACCTTGTGATTTCTTTTGGCTTCTCTTGACAGGCTGAGACAGATGTGAAATTGTCTTCTCCTACTTAAAGCTTCTGTGACAGTAGCTGGATGCTTGACCAGCAATGTTAGACTTTGGTAGGTAGGTAGAGAAAAGAAAACCAACTAGATGGGTGCTAATAACATTCTGCATTTATCAAATCTATCCTTTTGTGCATGCTACCCAGAGGCAAGACTTTTCTGAGTTATAGAAGGATCTTACTCAAAACAGCCAATAGGCAAACTGAAAAGATGCACATGGGTGCTACTTATCAAGGTCTTTTCATGGTAGAGGGAAATACTAGTTAACTGAGCAGGCATGAGAGAGTTTGTTGCTTGAAGTCTGCGCACCTTAGCTTTCAGGTTTTTATTACACCTACAAATATTTATAAAATACACTACAAAATTAATAGCATTCTGCAGTAACTGTTTAAGAGCAAGCAGTTTGGAATGCCTTAAAAATCTCTACTGATGTTTGAATTGTCTCTGTAATGTGATTTTGGCCATTTATGTTATAAAATCTCCGTAGCAGGAAAAAAAAGAATGCACTAAGGAAACCATGAACCAACATTCTTTCACTATTTTTCATGTTGGAGCTGTCACTACAGTAAACATCCTTCCTCTGCAAAACATCATGTTTGGCTGTTTTTTTTCCTCTAAAGTTCTGGTTTGTCAGCTTTCTAGAGGAAAAGTGGAGAACTCATGCGTTAAATTCCCCAAGACTGAGTGTGAGCTGTAGCCGCATCCCATCTTCATACTGAAGTGACACGTGAGCACATATAAATCCCATCTGCTTGTTGTCCTCAGGAGCAATGATGACCAGGAGACCGGGTCTTAGAAGCATGCAGCTTTTAAAAGGTTCTCACAGGAATTAATTGAAGGAAACAGCTATTCAATAATAAGCCTCATGTTAAGGAATACTTACCGGCTAGGAAGGAGACATGTTGAAATTAGCTTTTACAGGATTCTTTGGCTTTATTGAACATGTGATTCCTGGAAGAAAACAAATTTAGATACGATTTTTAGATGCGCACCTCCTAAATTATATGCCACTTGCTTCAGCAGGAATGTGAAGACATTTGGGGGGAGATACTGTGAATGGATATTATGCCTTTTGCAGTCTTGTATTCATTCATACAAGATGGAGAGGCAGTGGGGTAGTCCTATATGTTAGGGAGTGTTTTGATTGTCTAGACCTTAATGATGGTGAACAAAGGGTTGAAAGCTTATGGGTAAGTATCAGGTGGAAAGCCAACAAGGCAGATATCATAGTGGGAGTCTGTTACAGATCACCAAACAAGCATGAAGAGACAGATGAAGTATTCCATAAGCAATGGGAGAAGCCTCACAATTGTTAGACATTTTTGTCATGTGATACCTCAACTTACCAGATGTTTGTTGGAAATAAAATACAGCAGAGAAGAGTCTGGGAGGTTCCTGAAGTATGTGGAAAAAAAATTCCTGACACAGCTGGTGAGGGAACCAACTATGGAAAGCACCCTGATGGACCTGTTGTTTGTGAACAGAGAAGGACTTGTGGGTGATGTGATGATTGGAGAACATCTGGAGCACAGCAACCATGAAATGATGGAGTTTTCAATTCTCGGACACGTGAGGAGGGGGATCAGAACTGCTACCTTGGACATTCAGAGGGCAGACAAAGGCCTGTTTAGCAACCTGGTTGACAGAGTCCCCTGGGAGGCAGTCCTGAAGGGCAAAGCAGTCCAGGAAGGCAGAACATTCTTCAAGAAGGAAATCTTAAATGTGCAGGAGCAGGTCATCCCCATGTGCTGAAAGATGAGCTGAATACCATCCTGGCTGAACAGAGAACTTTGGCTGGAATTCAGAAAAAAAAGGTGACCTTATGACCTTTGGAAAAAGGGGCAGGCAACTCAGGAAGACTACAAGGATGCTATGAGGTTATGCAGGGAGGAAATTAGAAGGGCCAAAGCCCAACTAGAACTTAATCTATCTACCACTTTAAAAGATAATAAAAAATGTTTCTGTAAATACATTAACAGCAAAAGAATGGCTAAGGATAATCTCTGTTCCTTATTGGATGCAGGGGAAACATCGTAACAAAGAAATGGATGAGGTACTTAATGTCTCCTTTGCCTCAGTCTTTAATGGTAAGATCAATTCCACTCCAGGTACTAAGCCCCCTGAGCTGGAAGACATGGATGGGGATCAAAATGAAGCCCCCATAAACCATGGGAAAATGGTCAGTGATCTGCTATACCACTTGGACACACACAGTTCTATGGGGCTGTGATTCATCCAAGGCAGTGAGCCTGAAGTGCTCACTGAACAACTTTCCATCATTTATCAGCAGCCCCAGCTAAACAAGGAGGTCCCAAATGACTACAGGTTAGCAAATGTGACACCCACCTACAAGAAGGGCAGGAAGGAGGATCCAGGGATCTACAGGCCTGTCAATCTGACCTCAGTACCAGGAAAGGGTATGGAGCAGATCATTTTCAGTGCCATCACATGGCACATACAAGACAACCAGGTGATCAGACCTAGTCAGCATTTATGAAAAGCAGATCCTGCTTGACTAATCTGATCTCCTTCTATTACACGGTGACCCGCTCAGTGGATGAGGGAAAGGCTGTGGATGTTGTCTGTCTAGACCTTTGTAAAGCCTTTGACACCATTTCCCATAGCATTCTCCTGGAGAAACTGGCTTCTCATGGCTTGGACAGGCATTCTTTTCACTTGGTAAAAAGTGGCTAGATGACCAGGCACAAAGAGTGGTGGTGAATTGAGTTCAACCCAGATGGCAACCAGTCACAAGTAGTGTTGCCTAGGGGTCAGGATTGGGGCCAGTTCTGTTTAATATCTTTATCAAAGATCTGGATGAGGGGATCGAGTACACCCACAGGAAGTTTGCAGACAAAGCCAGGGCAGGAGTGTTGATCTGCTTGAGGGTAGGAAAGCTCTACAGAAAGATCTGGACAGGGTGGTTTGATGGGCTGAAGCCAACTGTATAAAGTTCAGCAAGGCTGAGTGCCAGTTCCTGTTCTTGGGTCACAGCAACCCCACGAAACACTACAGGCTTGGGGAAGAGTAGCTGGAAAGATGCCTGGCAGAGAAGAACCTGGGGTGTTGATCAATACCCATCTGAATAAGAACCAGCAGTGTGCCCAAGTGGGCAAGAAGGCCAACAGCATCCTGGCTTGTATCAGAACTAGTGTGGCCAGCAGGCCCAGAGAAGTGATTGTCTTGCTGAACTCGGCACTGCCGAGGCCTCACATGGAATATTGTGTTCAGTTTTGGGCCTCTTACTACAAGAAAGACATTGAGGCACTGGAGTGGGTCCAGGGAAGGGCAACAAAGCTGGTGAAGGGTCTAGAGCAAAAGTGTGATGAGGACTGACAGAGAAAACTGGGGTTGTTGAGCCTGGAGAAAAGGAGGCTCAGGGGAGACCTTATCTCTCTCTGCAATTACTTGAAAGGAGGCTGTAGGGAGGTGATCATTGGTCTCTTCTGCAAAGGAACAAGCAACAGAACAAGAGGAAATGGTCTCCTGTATTGCCAAGGGAGGTTTAGATTGGATATTAGAAAAAAGTTCTTCACTGAGAAGGTTGTCAAGCATTGCAACAGGCTGCAGAGGAAGTGGCTGAGTCACTACCCCTAGAGGTATTTAAAAGATGTGTAGATGTGGCACTTAGGGACATGGTTTAGTGGTAGACTTGGCAGTGTTAGGTTTACAGTTGGACTCACTGATCTTTAAGTCCTTTTTGCAACCTAAATGATTCTATAATTCTATGAAAATACTGTCTTCAGCAGGAATAACTGCCAGATTTTCATTTCACTCCACTCCTCAAGAAGAGCCATACTGCTATTTGAGGGGGCTTAGTCATGATATGTATGCGTATGCAAAATGTGAGAAGACACTAAAAAAATGAACCCTTTCCAAAACGCAAATGTTGCTCAGCAGAGTCATCCAGTTCAGGCTGAAGTTAATGGAGTTTACACAGCACCCTGACTCCAGGGAGGTAACAGCACCAGGAAGGAATAGTAAGACAGAATAGTGTGTATAGACAAAACTCCAAGCCAACCCAAGGCCTGGCATGCAGACAATGTTAAATTACAGCTATTGATCATATAATTTGTGTTTTTTATGCACAACTAAACACAACATATTTCTTTGGCTTGATGCAACCATGATCCAACTCCTCACAACTGTGGCATGTCCAACACCATCAGTCCTCTTTTGGTCCTCAGGTACTCCTTCAGGTACTCTGTTGCCACTTCTTAGCCATTGACATGAGACCCAGATTCGAAAGGAATCCTTCATTAGTTCTGAGAAGCTCGTATGTGTTTACAACTTACTGACTCATCTCCAGGTGGGATTACACATGCTTCTCTTCAGAAGCTTGGGACATGTTCAGACAGAATCAAAGGGGACATGGCTGGTTTAATGGATACAGAAACTTGCTATTACTTAGCAGTGGAGTGGGGCACTCCTGGCTTCCCAAAGGCATATATTTGTAGAGGCAATCTGGTCATGATGACTCCAAATCAGTGCGAGGAGAGAATACAGAGAGATGTAAAGTGATGAGCGTGGGATGGAAGTGGAAGACTGCCAGAAGTGGAGCTGCAAAGAATGTATTTACAAAAGCTTCAGCACAAAGGAAAATGAGGGTTCTTCCTGGAAAAGCCAGATGCCTGGGAACAAATACTGATGGGTGTGTTTCAGAACGAGGAATACTATTTTGGGAAACTGTGGTTCTGACTGGGGAGTTGTCTGATAACCAAAGCAATAGTGTGAGGAAAGGGTTTATGTGATCGCCAGAACACTGAGTAGGAAGCTGGTACACATATTCTGTTTTTCAAATGACTACAGCTGCTGGTGAAATACAGTGTGTGGTTCTAATATCAATATTTCAAGCAGCATGTTAAAATTAGAGGGTCAGGGAAGAATTGGAACATTTATTAAATGATTGGGAACTATGTGTTTTAATGAAATACTCAAGGATTTTGATTTAGTTAGCTTAATGAGGAAAAGCTTTGATTTATCAAAGGTAACTGGTTTGTAGTTTCAATACAGGGAACAGATATATGAAAAAGCAACTGTTCAGCTTATTGCTGAAAGAAGCAACAAGAGTGAATGTTTGGAAATTAGACAAGTTAGATAAATGCCTACAGACATTTTTAAGGAGAAGGGAAACCATCCACTGGAACAAGTTAGTACAGGTGACATTACACTCTCCATTACCAGTCATTTTTAAATAAAAATTGGATTATTTAGAAAAAGAGAAAAAAGTCTAATTCAAGCAGCAACTACTTCAGCAGTGTTTTATAAGCAATAGTACACCAAAGGTCATCCTACAGACTTTTGTTCATTTAATCTAGCCTATTTAACATTTCCACTCTAACAACTTTAAGGTAAATCACAAGCATGCACAAAGAAAACCTGACTACAAATCCTGTAGCTTTTTCAGTATTTATTTGTTCTTCTCCAAAACCTATTCCTGCTGTGTGGTAACTGCGGTGCAAGGTAGATACCGCAGCACCATCAGAGCAAAAGGTAGCAACAGCACAAAGCTCAGAGCTGGGTGCAAAATCCTTCTGCAAATCAAAGTGAGTTCTTGGGTGTTTAGCACATGCTGTGCTACCTGCCGCTGCCTGCAGCTCGGAACTTCCAACAGACAAGGTTATAGCAGCAGCTGATATTGCACCCTTTCCAAAGCAGTTCAGAGAAAGGCCTAGGTGGAAAAAGTGCCTGTCCCTGACTTGTGAAGTAACTTTCCACAGAAGAACCTTATTCATTGGGAAAATGTGACTGTAACAAGACTGTCACTCTAAATCAAGTTTCCATGCCTGCCTCAAAAACATACCCTTGCTCCAGACAAGTTCTTGGCCTTGTTAGGAAAATTACCAGGTAATATTCTTAAGCCTGTGTTTTGATGAGGTCAAAATAAATGATTAAAATGGTCCCTTCTGACTTTGCAAAATATAAAAACTAGTGGATGTGAGCCATTCACAGTGGAGAAAAAGAGAGAGATTTTATTTTAAAGCCAAAGAACTGAAGTCCTAGATTTTTTTAGTTAGTTATTTTCAGAATCCGCACATGTACTGAATTGTGCTCCTTAACACAGAAACAAATCTGGGTCTATGATTTGGGGAAACTAGAAAAAAAAAATAAATCCTTAATTTCAACTCAAAAATATTTCTGTTAAGACCCTGGGGGAGGGGGGTGGAATGGATAAACTTTCAAATGTGACAAGCACTCAGCAACTCACATTGATCCTAAGGTCAAAAATAGCAGAATGGGGTTTATAAGGAGGAATGACGTAGATTTAAGATGAGCTCTTGCTCATCTTGCCATGACGGCTGTTAACACCTTAATCCAAAGAACTGTTCTGGTCCTTGGAGTTTTTAATCCACAGCCTGGAGCTACCTGGGAGCACTGCTCATCTGTTTAGCTCACAGTGGTGATGAGCATGAATTAACACGGTACACTACAAACTGGTGAAGGGAGGTACAACTATGTGCTCAGCTCTTGGAATGGAGACCTCTTTAGAAGAAACAAGGTGGGCAGCTCTTAACAGTAGCAGACCACAGTGTCACGGGGAAAAAAAAGCCTTCTTGTTTGTTTATTTGAAGAGCTTAGGTTTGAACACGGCTCTGCCCACAGAGACCAGACTTTCTGCAGGACGTACCTAAGCACTGTGAGAATAAAACCCCAAGTCTCCAGACTGCCAGGGGTCTAACATAACCAGTATTCTTTCTTTATGAATAAATGTTTAGATTCCTAAAGTTCAGGTTAATGATCCAGTTGTGCAAATTCAGATAGCATTCAGAGAGATATTTTGGGCTTGTATTACTGCAAAAAAGAAAGAAGATCTCTAGAATGTAATTTTGGAGAAGAATGCCACTTTGAAGTCTTACTAATGTAAAAATGATTCAAAAACCGAGAAGAGTTTTTTAATTATAAGATTTTTCTGAAAGTATGTAAAATATTTCTGCACGGCTACACTTCACTCTGTGTCAAATTTTCCTGTGGACTGACTTTCTGCAGACATATCGTAAATGCTTTTAATAAGAACACTGTTATTATTAATCTGTCAATAAAAACAATTTTTCAGATGTTTGAATACAATTTCTTAACTTTTTAAAAGCTCTAAACTTTTTGAATACCTGGAAATAACCATGTAATATGTTTATTTTAATCTGTGATTTTGGGGAACATTGACTGATCTAAAACTCAGTTTTTGTAATTGAGTTTTCTCTCCTTGAAGCAGAAAAGGGTATCAACAGCATATCAATTATGTTGTCATACTGGGCCATATTACATTCTACCTTCACGTTTCCTATGCAAAACATAATCATCAGTATTATAATCCATAACAGAGGAGGGTATCTCTGAAGTAAAACTACATTTTATATTGACAACAGTTTCTTCATTGGAGGAAGCTGTATATTTCTGTTGCTTTGTGAGGAAATCTCAAAGCACTACTATTATTTTCCCCCAATATTGCACTCAAGAGAGGCAGGTATTGTCTCAACCCTTTCCTTCAGCTTACCCTTTGATACATCAGTCAGACTCAGCTCCTTCTCCATGCTGTTGAGGCCTTTTGAGGGGAGCAATGAACTCATGAAAATAGACAGTCTCTACCACCTCTCTGGTGCTTAATACAACAGAAAGTATTGGAAACTACAGGGCAGCTCCTCCAGTCTCCAAATAGGGGACATGGGCTTGTTCTATGAAGATGGCTTGTTTGCAGAATTGTTGCAACACAGCAGTTGTTGGGGGAATAAGATGTATATTAGATGTAGACAGATCTGTCAGGGGATATAGCTGTGAAACTCTTCAGAACTATAGCATCATAATTTTCAGATTTGTAACAATGCCAGGTTTTGGACAACTTTAACAGCTATTGGAAAAGGCAAAACCTCAACATAAGAATCATGCCCCTCTCACAGTTAAAGTCTGTGCTCCAGAGCCTGGAGTAAAATCCCTCAGTGAGATGGCAGTAAGAATTTTGTAACAAAAATAAAATGACATATTTGCCTTGATCTCCTTCTTCAAAAAGGACAAAGGATTTTTCTCAAGTTTTCAAAAAGCACTTGGCTTGAAACAGCCAACCAGCCCAGAGAATTCAATCTTGTTCACTAAAAAAAGAAAATATTACACTAAATGAAAACAAGACTTGGGGATAGAAAATATTAGGCAAATCTAACTACAGGTGTTAAAAATTGTTTAATAATGAAAGTGGCAATCCACATGACAGCTCTATGCTGGTTTAGTATTTATATTTATTATTCTATTTATGTATATTTATTTTACTATTTTTATTTTTTAATAAAAAATTAGAGTTCTGGCTTCTGAATTTTTACTACCTGTAAGTCAGGAGTAGTAAGGCTGATCTGAAATTTACAGTGTTTCTTTACTGGTGTTACATACATATATTTTCAGAGAAGCCAAAAGATTTATTCCTGCCAGTGAATTCTGGCTATGGCTGAAGAGGGAGTATGGGACTCTGCTGACCGCATGAGTCAGAAAAAAGTGAGACTTTGATCCCAAGACAATAAAATGATTACTTGATTTCGTTGGAAAGCCAATCAAGTAAAATTACTTTTTATAATACAAATATATAAAAATACTATAAAAATATCTCTTCAAATAAGAGAATTATCAGCAAATTTAAAATAATAGTTAAAATTTACTGAAGCTGGATTTTTAAGAGGCAAGTCTATCTCTTGCTACTGGCCTATTCGATAGGAAGCAGGTCTATGAAACTGTAAAACTTTCTTCTGTGGTGATTAATCATCACAGGCCCTTGTTACAAGTTGCCATCCTTTCAATCCCTTATCACATCATATGATTAAGGCCTTGTTGGTTTTTTTGTTTGTTGGTTGAAGACATCTGGCTGAATAGAGATGCTAAGCTGATCAGAAGGTCATCTTCTCTATCTTGATTTTCAATAGGAACTCTGCAGGCCAAACAACTTGCTGGCACTTGGCAGTGATGCTGAATGAGATCCCTGGAAGAACGAATTACAAGCACTAAGCTTGACTATGTTGATACCCAAATCATCACACTAAGGGTATAGACTTAAAGCAAATTATACAATATACAAATATATTGTATCACATCTGGATTACATATGCTTAGCTTCATCTCCAGAGAGAAATCCTTTGCAAAAGTTGCTAGCAATTAACAGAAATATAACTGTGGTGACAGATAGGACTTAGCTCTCAGGAAAAGGAAAAAACCCTTTTCCACCAAATCATGTATATGTATATATACATACATAGCAATAGAAAGAGATTGATGTTGCAGAGGGACTGTTAAACCAAAACCAGAACTGCTCTGTATAACATTCTTCCATCCCAACCCATCTGATTTTCAAATTTGAGCAGAACAGCCCACTAACTGCTGCAGCTGTAGTTACCTTTCCACGCCTTGCATTTTTTTGATGTGAGAAACAGGCTGAAGAAATATGCAGAGCTATGCACATTAGGTAACAATAGTGCCAGAAAAGCCCATAAGCATAACTTGGTTAAGTTCTGTAACAAATTACAAGATATAGTCAAGTAAATATTACTTACTGCTAAGACTGCCCTTCTTCCCCACTCCTCTAATAATTAATAATAATTAATTGATAATTTTCCTAAATAAAAGGACAATTACAACTTATGGGGTTTTTAGTTCACTTAGGTGATCAATATGAAACACCATATTTAGAAAAACTGCTCAGACCAGATGATTCAAAGGATTACACTGATTTTACTGAATTAGCAGCATTAACAAAGTTTTAATTTTCTCAATTCTTAAAATATTTAAGCTGTTTCGGCACCTGTGCCACTCAGTTTTTCTTTCCCAGCTACATAAAACTGCATTCTTCCTGGCCATCGTGATCATCTGTTTCCTAAAACAATCATTTTCATGTGTTGCCAGGGACTAAAAATCTTACAATTCAGAAAAATCTTCCTCACCCCAGGAATTTTACTATGTGAAATTGCGATATAGAATATATAAATTTGCTTTTTCCCTGTTGCCTGTCACAGACTACACAAAGTAAGCCTGGGGTCTCAATGGGTCCTCAGAACATGCTGTGTTAAAAAGTTGGGGTTTTATTTTTGTTAGTGCTAATTCCTCTTCTATATGTTAAAGGAATATCCCAAGGAATCTGGGTTAGCAGACAGGATGTGCAGCCTTCATGTCATAATAAGAAGCAACCACTGCTTTTTCCATTATTGTGGTAAAACTCAGTAATAAGCATTGAATGCCCTCAGACCCGTTAATTAGGCATTTCTTGGTTGGTTTTGTTCTGTTTTGTTAGCAGGTAAATGTATTTCTTCATATGCAATGAAGAATACAGGGAAACAGGGTAAACTAATATGCCTTTAGTACTATTGCTTGGCACATTTATCCTTCCATCTTGTAAATACATAGGCATACCAACAATGGTATGCCTGTGTGCAGTGTGACTCCATTTGCTGAGATCATGTGTATAAATGTTTGCCAGATCAAGGTCTAAACTGTCAGTAAAGTGCTTAATTTGCATAATTTGAATTGAGGAGAGTAGTCATGGCAGTGTCTGGCAGATTAAATGTAAGGATAGACCCACAAGGGAAAAGGTCTTTTTTGTTTTCTCCAAAATATCTGAAGCCATGAGCAATCTAGTATGCTCCAAATTGAAAACATTCATTTTTTCACAGAATTTTTATGAACCTGAGAAACTAAAATTAATTTGGACGAGTTGAAAGAGAGGTTCAACTCCATGACTAACATGAGAATTACCCTAATCCTCTACTCAACTTAATAATGGAATTTTAACAAGGTTTTTCTGGAAGCCCTTGAGATCTCCTAGGTTGAACATGAACTTATGTCCATTATTTTTATACTACTTAAAATACACTCATAAATGCAATCTGTAGCTGAGTTATCAGATAAACCCTTTGAGTTCTAAATCACTTGTTTGAATCTTGGCCAGGAATTGACACTGTTCTCTGTCTTTTGCTTGATACACATGAAAAGGAGTTGGCAATCTCAATCTAATAGCAGTTCTACCACTGAATCTCCGCCTATGCCTACTTAATGCTAGAATATTTCTGGGGGGAAATAAAAAAAAAAAAAAAAAAAACATGCTGTTTTCTTGGGCTTATGCTACAGATGAATAGCATAAGCCCTGAGGAATCATCCATGTCTGGAAGCAATATACAAGTTTCTTCTCTGCTCTCCCACATGTATGCCCCTCACCCACAACAAGATGCTGTGCAAAATATACCTAAAAAGGTATAACCCACCTCTGCTCTCTTAGCTCCTTTTTATCACAGTACCTAGAACTAGCAAACTCTGTAAGCTGGAGGAAACTTTTAGTTACAACCACGTAAACAAGGGAAGCCAACTGCTTGACAGAACCTTGTTCAAGGCTAAAAGACTCAGTAAAATCATGTTGGCAAGAGCAATTTTTCTGCCAGTGTTACTATTTCTGCTAAGTAAATTTAAAGGCAGCAGCAGAACTGTAAGAAGCATCAGCCAGGGCTCAGATCTGGTAACCTTCCAGATATGCTGCAGAGCCTTTTATTTTTTTCAGGCCTTTAGGGATGGATAAGTTGAGGGATATGAGGAGCCAGGACCATTTAGATGATAGGTAATTACCCTCATTGGACAGTTGGCTTATGGAGTTGTTTATATTGTGTGCTTTGCATTTTGCAGAACACATGTAAGAGTGAATAAATGCTGCAATATAATCATTAGTAAATTTTAATACCATGTCTGCCTACCTGAAAATGCAAACAGGAATCTGTTACTCAGGGAAAGTCACCATTTCATAAGCAAATCCACGCAAAGCCATTAGAATTGCTAAAGAGACTGAACACATGTTCTTTCAGGTGCAAACTCTTCCTTGTAACGGGATATAAACATCAGCTGTGCCCTTCTTACTTATTTTCCCTCAGTCTGTGTTTTTTTTTTTCTCCTAGGCTAAATTTTAATCCAGAAACTCATTAACAGACCTTGTTTCCCTCATTTGTTGCTCTTCGCAACTGGCTTCAGTACAGTTAAACAGGCTTCAACCTTAAAGCGGGAGTGGGGGGATGGGGGGCTGTCCTCGCCTGGGTCTCATTTGGCTGCTAAGGTTCGCAGGAGCTGCCCATCCTGCCCGCGGCCTGTTTTGTCCTGTCCTGCCCCACGGAGGCGGCGGGCGGCGTAATCCTGCCGGTCGCGCATCTCCGCCGCCGCTACTTGCTCTCCCCGACTTGAACAAACAGCTGCATCGCAGTTCGCAAGCGACCAGTATTTTCAATTTAGAAGCTAATGAAATCAGCATCGTGCGAACATGTACTTACCCCGCCTTTCCCCGATAAAATATAAAAGCAAATCCGCTGTTTCCTTTCAAAACACGAGCATGGCGTTTTACATTATTTTCTAAAGCAGGGAAAAAAAAGTATTTTTCTTGCACGTTCAAATGTAAAATGCTTTAAAATAATAATGCCCCGTTTTGACTCAACATTTCATGAGATTGTCTAGGGGCCAATGCCTACTACAAATTTTCGCTTTACTGTGTCCCAGGATGGGAGCTCTGAGGTGTGGATACAAAAACAACTTCGCCGAGCGACCTGTGGGCTAGAGAAAATATTTGCCAGCTCTGCAAATGACCCAGCACTGACACTTGCTTCTGTAACTGTTCTGCTCAGCAACACTCCCCAGTTCCGTTAGGCGCGCTGAGATTTTTTTGGCCCCTTGGAGCGCAGCCCCAGCCAAGCTGCTGAAAACATTTGCGGATAAAAATCACCAGGTAGCTTGGAAAAAAGCCGGAGGGGGGAATAAGAACTGAGGGGCTGTAGGAGCTAACCCGCTAAGCAGTAATAGCTGAGCGAAACTTTGCCGAGCCGCCAAGCACCGACATGCTGCGTAGGGGCACCTCTCAGCCCCCGGTCTGGGCACCACCGCCGCC
>WYDI02023019.1:4455-22294 GCA_009867235.2 Psittacus erithacus
CAGGGACACCTTCCACTAGAGCAGCTTGCTCCAAGCCCCTGTGTCCAACCTGGCCTTGAACACTACCAGGGATGGGGAAGCTCCAGCTTACACGTTAGGCCTTGAAAATCACAGAGCAAAAGCCCTGTTGAATGACAAAGCCTGCTCTCACCTACTCCTGTCTCGTCTCTTCAACCCACACACCCCACTGCGGTACCTTCAGAGTAGCACATGCTGTGTAGTTGACGTTGGGTAGAATCTCAACAGGCTCCTTGAACATGACCCGGAAAGTGTTTGATGATCCATCACAGCTGAACCCTGTGTCATTCTGCCCCAGCACCGTGTTGCTGTCAGTGTGGATGATCTGTAAGACACGTTAACTCTTAACCTGCAGTTAGCTGAACGCTGCCCTGCACCAGTGCAGGTGTGCTGCCCTGAACAGGACCAAATCTGAGGGGCTCAACAGTTTGACCAGCCCCACTACAACTGCACTAACCCATTACTTAAGTCTGTCTTCAGTGGCCACATGGAACAACCATGGCCTTGGGTCCCAGACAGCACAAGACAACCCCTCCTTACCCTAAAGCCTGTCAGAGGACTACAGGCTGACATTCTGTGCTTAGACCTTCGCTTGCCTTTCTCCTCCAAAAGCTCAAGGGGCACCAGAATGAGACCCTGACTATCAAATAAAAATTAACAAGCACAGTGTGCCAGCACATCAGCCTTGCTGGGCTGGGATAACTGGCTCTTCTCCAGCGATCCAGACTGGGGTTATGGATGCACATCCAGATCAAGGCACACAGGATAAGCTGCCCCAGTCTTTGAACAAGATCGTGACGGACTTTGGACAACTGAGTCTCTCTCAGTCCTACCCATCATCCCAAACAGGATGCTGACGACATAAGGCTGCATGTCAGCACTGCACAGGCCCAGCACAGACACAGCAATTGCTTTCTTCTCTTCCCTTGTTGAATTGTAGCTGCTCCACTCAATCTGTACAGCTCAGACCAAAAGACAGTCCAAGGACTACTGCAGCACCCAACTCTGCTGCAGCACCTGCAGGGCAGGCTTGGCCTGGCCTGCTCAGTGTGGGAAAACACACAGAGCTCCTTCTCAGCTTGTGCCACAGCTCTTACAGATGTATTTTCAAAGGACAGCAAGTGGACTTGGGGAGATACTGCAGTGACGCACGCAACGGAAGGCTGCGTAACATGGAGAGCAATAATCCCTCTTATCCCCAGTGCCCCATCTGGCCCTCACTACATCTGCCAGCTGCCCAATCTAGGAAACAAATACATGCCCTTCTAACTTAAGATGTTGCGTAGGCACTAAAAGGTGTAAATGAGCCCCTCCAGCAGCAAGTACTTTTAACGCAGAAGACAGAAGTACCTGTATATTTACTTGGTAATCCGTTGGCCCATGTATGGATCCGTATAATCCAAACCCAACTACAAATATCCTTTTGTTTACAGAGAACCTGCAGGAACAGATCAGGGAAGTCAGACCAACTGCTACTCCTGTTTTGGTTTTGTACAAGGATGATGCACAAGTATCTTCACTCACTTGAATTTTATCCCAAGAACGTAATCAAACATGCTACAGTTGAAAGTGCAACTCTTACCAATAACTGAAATCCTTTCCAGAAACCACAACCTGCAAGCTGACCCCTCTGACTGCCCTCATGGGCTGGCAGGAATCTTGTTTGCTCATGTAAAATACAAAGGTGCACAATAGCATCACTAACTCCACAGTCCAGGCTCAGAAAGCATGTCAAGGCTGTGATGCAACATCAGCATCCAAAACCCCCAGGCAGGCAGAGGCAGGGTGGCCTGCAGTGTGGAGCCCTCACAGTAATAGCAGGCTTTCCAGCAAGGTAACAGCAAAAACCATTTGAGGTGTCACTAGGTATATCACTGCTAAGCACTGCAAGAGAACTGTTAATGTGCTTCTGAGCATTTGCTGCATATAACTGCACTCAAGATAAAAGAGTAGAAAATAAGATTCAATAGCTCCTTATGCAGGAATCCCTCCTGCCTAAGGCAGCAAGGGGAAGCATATTCACCCCAATGCCCCACTACAGCTCTCAGGGAGCAGAAAACCTCAGTGCCTGCCGAAGAGCCAACATCATCTCTTCACCCATCCACCAACTCTTTGAGTCCTGCGTGTTTCAAGGCCAAACTGCAGCAGGCTGGAAGCTCTGCAACCAGCATGAGCTATTCAGCGTTGACACAGCACACAAGCCTTGCTGAAGACTGACCCTGTGCTAACAGCAACTGAACTTAAGAGTCAAGTACAAGCTCCAAAAGGTCTCTGAGCATTAGATCTGAGAGCAGTAAGTGTTTGGAGGTAGCAGCTCTTCCAATTACTATCTCCCATAAGGGGGTGAATGGATCAGAAGATCCAACCAACAGCTGTATCGATGTGCAAGAGAAGCACTGATGAAAAGGCTTATAAATCTTAAGGACTGTATTAAAGCAAGTTCCCCTTCTACCTAAGACAAAGATGAATCAGGAATTATCCCAGGCTGATTACCTCCTGTCGTGCTCTAACCACTGGGCCACACAAGGCTTGCAAACCCCCATTTTCCACACCACACCTCCACGTCTCTGTCATCATTACTGGGCTTTGCTGTTTCTCTATAAGCTTAAGTCTAAACAAACTAGATATTAGCAGAAAAGCAGGCACAGCAAGCATTTTACCCTAATCCCTCCCTCAAATAGGCAAGATTAAGGGGCTTCAACAAGCCACATTTACACTTACAACCTGATAGAGCACAGTTAGTTGACATGCTCGGGCACAGAAGGAAGCCACGAGCTGCGTGGTGACTCCAACCACTATGTGCCCAGGCAGCTGCAGGAAGCCACTTGAAAAGGAGAGAAATAACCCCTCAAGAGTCCTGTGCTGCCACATTTTATGGAAACCTTTGCCAATACAGAAGCAAAGTAGCAGCCTGCAGCTGCACACGCAGGTTAATGCATCAGGCGATGCTTTTGCCCAGCAACACTTTCCCTTCAGGGTTTATACGGTGGAAGCCAAGGTTTAGCGTGTAACCTTGCAGGTTTTAGGGCTAAAGTAGGCTCAAAGCTCAGTAAACACGAATCTATCAGCAGCAGAATGAGCAGAGAAGCTGACCTTATCCTGTCACTAGTCCCACTGTACCCCCAGCGGCTCTCCACCTGCTGGAAACGGCTGATGCTGCACTCCTTCCCCCGCAGGCAGCAGCGCGGCCGGTCGATGAACTCCACCCGGGGCTTTGGGTTCACTGTGAAGTGGAGGAACAGGCTCACCACTTCCCGGTCCGTGAGGATTCCTGACTGGGCAGGCCCTGCAAAGAAGCATGGAAGCAGTGACACCATCAGAAACCAGAAGGGATCCTTTGGGGATTTACATGGAGAAGCAAATGTGACAAGCAGTTCAGAGTGGGTCAAGCCCGCATCACACCCGGGATACAGGGGACTGGAGCAGCTCCCGTATGGAGCCAGGCTGAGAAAGTTGGGGCTGTTCAGCCTGGAGAAGAGAAGCTGCGTGGTGACCTCATAGCAGCTTTCCAGTATCTGAAGGGGGCTTATAAGGATGCTGGGGAAGGACTCTTCATTAGGGACTGTAGTGACAGGACAAGGGGTGATGGGTTCAAACTTAAACAGGGGAAGTTCAGGTTAGACATAAGGAAGAAGTTCTTTACTGTAAGGGTGGTGAGGCACTGGAATGGGTTGCTCAAGGAAGTTGTGAATGCTCCATCCCTGGCGGTGTTTAAGGCCAGGTTGGACAGAGCCTTGGGTGCCACGGTTTAGTGTGAGGTGTCCCTGCCCATGGCAGGGGGTTGGAACTGGATGATCTTAAAGTCCTTTCCAACCCGAACTATTCTATGATTCTGTCTCACTGGTGTGGCAGGAAGTTCAACCCCAGACAGAAAAGTGCTGCTGAGTTTTATGTGCATGCCAGTCTCAGGCTGCAGAGTCTCTGCATGGGGCACATTCATGAAACAGATTCAACACACAGCTTTGCAGAGCTGAAATGCACCTGACAACTGACGTAAAAACCTAAACCAGGCAGCTAATCCTTCCCCCACTCCCCCAGGAGATGGTAATGTTGGTGAGACAGGGATTTTCATACATCTACACTGGTATTTTATAACATTACCAATAAGACATCATGAAAGCCCATGAGGGGAAGTGGGAGGGAACGTCACCATCAAGTGTTTTTCAGTCAAGACAAAGTTGGTTCAGCTCACACCCTGCTTTGATTCCCTCCTTCTCTTGGGCATTTAAACCCTGCTTTGTGTTGGTTTAGGTTTTCTGATACCCTTATTGTAGAAGCTAGGGAAAAATGCCAGCGATTTCAGCACGAACTGAAAAGCGTTCTCATCCTTCTTCCAGCAGCCAGATGGTTTTCTTCCAAAGTGATGCTAAATTCAAGCTTTGGAAACTACTTCAAATACTTTCAAAAGTGGAACCAGCTAAAAATCAGGCTTTAGCAGGAGAGTCAAAAGCTGTTCCGCACCTCTATTTGCAAGAGGCTTTTAACAGAAACTACTGCATACTGGAGAAACAATAGCATTAGGAGCTCTTTAATGTGGGAAGCCAATCCCTGGCTACTGGTTGGTCCAAAACTTTCAGCACAAGTTATGCAGATATAATGTGGCCCAAGGCTGCAATAGGTAGAGATGAAAGGACTTAAGTTGACTGTTAACAGATAAATGAGCTTATGGATACTTTGCTCAGCAAAAATGAGCCATCATTGATCATGTCTAAACTCATCCTGTGTTGCTGCAGTTCAGTCCTCAAATGTTTCAAATTACTTGCTCTGGGGGAAGGGAGTGACACATTTGCCAGTTAAAACATCTCCATGCAAAACTCCATGTTCAATTCCAGGCTACGCAATGAACTGGTGAAACCACTGCCTGGAAAATCCTTCTTTTCTTCAGAGTCACTCAAAAGAAGGACAAAGCTGAAGCAATCCCAAGGTAGACCCTTGTTTAAGGGAGAGCCTCACAGGTTTGGGGCTTCCTTTACTCATCTTTTTAGGTTAAAGCAGAGAAAACATCCTCAAAGGAAGAGGACTAACCAAAGATCCAAGCTGAACTGACAGCATGGGGAGGGATATTGACATTCCCAGCTCAAAGGCTTCAACCCAAATATGCCAAAATTAACAGGTCCCTCCCAGTAAGACAGGGGAGACTGAGCTGAGCTCTTAGGCAGAAGCTCTTCCCTGGGAGGGTGCTGAGGCGCTGGCACAGGGTGCCCAGAGAAGCGGTGGCTGCCCCATCCGTGGCAGTGTTCAAGGCCACGTTGGACACAGGGGCTTGGAGCAAGCTGCTAACAGACTAACGAACACCTTCAGCTCAAAGAACATTTTGGGAGTTTTTTCTGTTATTGGACTTTTCTGAACAGCAGCAGCAGCAAGACAAGGCCAACCCTTGGACTACAGGTGGCAGCAGATAGAGGATGGGGAGAAACATCCTCATTTCTCCTTGGGAGCATGCTATAACCAACACCAATCATTTGCAACTCCATTAGCTTTGTGTAGTTTAAATGCTTGGAATGGTTACAAGGGAAAGCACCTGAACGCATTTAGATCTTTGCTCTGGGATGAATGAGAAAGCAACCACCTGAACATACAGGGAGTACAAAGCCAGCTATGATCCAACTTGCTCCTAGCCGATGGACCACCACAGTCTTTAAAACAAGGGCGAATGAGCACGGATGAAAACAGCATTTACACAGGTGATTTTGTGGATCAGTGGCAATGGGGATAATGTCAAATTATTTCAGGACACACGGAGAAAATCCACTGTCATATATTTGACTCTGTAGCTCACAGAAAGCAAAGACCAGGGTTGCCAGAAACACCTTTGTTCAGTTACCTGCTGCAAACTCCTCAATAGTCATCAGTGGGAAGCGGATAAGAGAAAGTGCTTTGCCCAGAACTTTCCGCTTGTTCTCTGGAATCACCTGAAGCTGCTGCCGTTGACACTCAGCCTCCGACCAGCGAACCACTGCATTAAACAAACGAACCTCCCGGATCCCCAGGGTATCCCTCTCCAGCACCGCAACCAGGGTGTCTGCAAGGCAGGACAGATAGTGACAGCTTCAGGCACTATCCCAAATCATCCCATTTTACCTACCCACAATTACCCTATGTACAACCAAAGTAAGTAGAAAAGAAGCAGCTGAAAAACCAGCATCTCCCAGAAGTGCTGCCTGTAGCCTCTGAGGAAGATTTATCTGCATATTCCATAAGCAAGTAACTCACTGGAGCAGCAAACAGTGCTCATTTAACTGGGATGTTAATGGAAGTGCAGCAGAATGAACTGCAACTTACTTGACATCAAATTTGGATGAAGCGAGCAGCATGAAAGCCGGAAGGTTACCCGTGCCTTACCTCCACAGTCCATCTCATTAGAATAAGGTTAAAGTCTACATTTTAATGTTTATTAAGTGTGCCCAGCAAGTCTGGAAACTGCATCTGATCATTAAAATAGCCAGTTCTTGCTTCCAAAAACTCAACACCTTTTTAGCTCCAAAACCTGACTGAGGGAGAAATGCCAACTCCACAAAAGAAGGCGAGTTACACCCACCCAAAACCTGCCAACATCAACAGAGGAAATGGGCTTTGTATCATGCCCAGAAACTCAAGCTGCACCAAAGTGAGCAGATCCCAGGATATTTCTGCAAGCCAGCATGCTCTTTTGCAAACACCTTGTCTTAAGCCACTTAGTGCCAGAGACTGTTCGTCCAACAGACTGCTCCAGAACAGCAAAGCCACAAAAGAGAAGCGCCAAGTATGAACCTGTAATAACTTGAGAGGAAAGCATGTAAAGGGAGGAGGGAGAAAAGCTTACCCAGATCAATGTCTGTAAACCCCTCCGCATTGATGGCATCTGACGTGTTCTTGTCTATGTTCTCCAGGCAAAGGCTGGCCAGCTGAGGCTCATCAAAGAGTCTTGCCTGGTAATGAAGAAGCAGTTGTTAACAAAGGTATTTTAAAGTTTGCATGAAGTAACGACTCCCCCTTCTCTCCCAAAGCCTGTCTTCATTAGTAATACCGTGCCTGACTGCATCAGGAATTCACTGGCCTGCAGCTGTCTTTCACAAGCAGTTAAAACATGACAAGGCAAACACTAGAAAAAGCTGCGTTTGGCATCAGTTCTGGTTTAGCTGTGCAGGTCTTCAGGCACGTCTTTCTTCTAACATCACAGCACTTAAGCCAGCTAAAGTGCTCTCCAGCACCATACTGACCATGTCAGCTGAGCATGGGTCGTTCTTACTACATCATTTTCTGTATTTAGAAGAAAGCTTTGCCCAGTGACTCCAGGCATGCTCCCTCTAGGAACATGCAGAGACAGCTTATCCTGTAAGAACATGGTCACACTGATCTCATGTATTAACAGGCACATTGTTTGTATCCAAGTGAGGTGTGCAAAACCCCATGGGGTACACAGCCTGCTCTGTGCATTTGCATGTTTTGCACAGAAACAGCTACTCTAATACAGTTACCTTAAAGAATTCCCCCAGAATAGGTTACTATTCCAAACAAAGCCTGCACACAGCTTGGAGAGTTGCTCAGAATCTCTCTACTCAACTGAAGTGCAGTCACGTAATAATTTCACTACCACTTCATATCCTCCTGGACTGCCAAGACATGGTGCAATGTAACATGGAACTACTTTGAGGACTTGATCCTAATACTGAAAGTCAAGTAAAATCCCAGCCTAATCGCAGCAAACAAGTGAAGAGCTCAGCAGCGACTGCTTCAGGCCACCACTGCTTCAGAGTCTGAAAGATGCTTGTACTGTTGACAAGGAGGATGGAAGCCAGCAGACACATATACCAGGCTAGGCAAGACACCCCTTCAGAGCCAGACCTGAACACAGCCAGAGTGCCCTGGTTCCCAAGTCAAGGCAGCTGTGAAAACTCCTCTGCAAGGTTTAACATCAGAAATCAGGGCAGCTTTCCTGAGCTGGCAGGTCCTCCAGCCCTAGTCCCTGTTTCCCAAAGGAATGAAACTCAGACACACAATGCCTATTTGCTCCTCATTCCTACACCACCCAGAACAGGGTGTCCCTGGCAATGCTAAAGCACTGCAACACACTGGTGACAGCATTGTGGTATGTCATGTTCTCCCACCAGAGAGGGTGGCAGGGATCAGAAAGAAAAGAGGGGTTTGGAAATGGGCAGGGTAGTGATCCTAATGTAATCAACCTGTAGGCAAAGTCTGATCTCCAAAATAAGAAGTAATAAACACTGGCACGTACTCTGCTGCTTAAAAAAGTCAAATAGAAGATGGAGGAGTCCAGCACTCATGGACTGGATCATCACAGACAGGATCACCACAACTGGCCTCATAAAGAGTCCAAAAACAGAGCTGCACTGAATCTCCAGGTCTGCATGCCTTCAGTATGGCAGAAGGGTGAGCTAGAACAGGCTGAGGAAGAAATCACTTTGCTCCTCTCCTACGAAAATAAACTGAAGCACTCATGAAGCTCATTTTTTTTCACCCCCATTTCAAGGAAACTATTGCAAAAAAGCCTTTTAAGACTGTCTGACCAGCTAGATGCAGCAAGCTTTGCACAGAGAAAGCTTATTACACCAGTCCTGAATCTGAACACATGAAAATCCTCTTATTCCACTTTTCTTCTTGGCAGATGAAAGTTTTCCACCCTGTTAATTTCTTCCCCAGCTCACACTCTGGAAGGAATTGCCTGCCACACCAAACCAGAGAGCAGATCTGAAACAGCAGCATCATTTGCTGTATTTTATTGTTCTTTGTAAGAACCTGCTCATCAGCACTGAAATCCTGGCAGGAAGAATTCAGAATGACACAGAACCGCTCCATCTTGAATTATCGTCTCTGTAACACTTACAAAAGTTCGGTTTCCTTACTGGGATGGACCTTGCTCAAGGGACTCACCACTCACCTGTGTTAACAGCATAAACGCGTTGTCTGCTCGGAGGTTTTTTTTAAGGAACTCCACACAATGAGCTTCAAGGGCTGGAACTGCATATTTTTTAGCTGTGTAAAGCGTTGTCATAACAGTCTCTGGTCCAATCTGAACTTCGTCTGAATAAAGAAACCTGAAAACATTCAAACAAACATTGCTCTGGTGAAGCCGAGAAGACAACAGGGTCTTGCAATTCATAAACAGCATGTCTGTGCTTCTGCCCATCATCCTGACATCGTTTCCTGTGCTTGAGAGATGGAAGTGTTCTCACAGCCTTTCCACTGACTCTGGTTTACCAAGGAGAAGCTTTTTGTTTTAAATAAACACTCTTTCCAGTGTAACTTTCAATGAATGAATAGCTGGGGTATCTGCTGAAGCACCTTGAACTGCCCAGCATCGCGCAGCCAGCAAGCTGCTTAGGCTGCCACTCAGGCTAGGCCAGAACAGCCTCTGGCCAAGCATCCCCCTCAAAATTAATGGGTTTGGCTGATCATTTAGACTAAACAGGACAAAAATTCAATCCTGCCTGCTTCAGGAGACAAGCGGGTTTATGCACTAATTCAACAGTGAGCAAAAGCACTCAAACATATATTCACTGCCAATGAGGTGTTCTCTCCATGCCCCACTTTCTCATCTCCTCACTGTATACTGAACTGTTCATTTCATTATCCAGATGCTCCCGTACAGCACACCATCTAACTTCAGCATAAAGCAAGAGTTAATTGCAATGCAAACACAAGGACTGCCACACTGCAAGCAAAGCATCAGCCTTCACCGTTAAGCCAAAACAAGCAAGTACATTCATAGTGCATGGAAAAACAAAGGTCTTCATAGGAAGCATGAGCAAGCCTCCTCATACCCAAGCATGCTGATGAGAGACAACAGGACCTAACAGGCTGAGTTCAGTAAAAGCAGTTACACACTTGATGTCAGTCCTAATCCCATGCAGAGTTTTTGTTTACTGTTTTTCCTCTAACCAGTCAAGCATTTGCCAATCTGAAAGCCAGGAAGCACAGAGGCCTAATATCGAGTGTGTTAGCTATGCTTGGCACTCCTATTCCCTGGGATATTTTGGAAATTCCTAGGTTCCTCTGAAGGGCACAGCAACACGTTGTGCAGCTGCTGTTCTTGGAGACTTCAGGCAGCAGAAGGGTTCTTCCATGGGGATGCCAGGCAGTGTTCCTGTTTGGAGGAAGTTGCAGAGCAGCAGTGGAGCTCCTAGTCGTCTAGCTACAGAAGGCCAGGATGCAATTCAGGGAACCATAAACAGGGGGATGCAGAGGCAGGGAAATGCTCTCATTGCTGCTGAAAGCAGAGCATCTGTCAGTAACAGCATCGAGCCACAGGCTCGTGAATGTATTCTGCACGTACCCCTCTCACCAGTCCTATTTTCACCAAGTAATCTAGTTTATTACAAGACTAAAAGGACACAGTTGTTGTAAAACAACCAGTTCTATTTACTGCAGTGACTATATTAGTGTCGATTTTTAGGACAATCCAAACAGCATGTCCTGAGAGATACCAGGAGAGGCTCAAACTGTGGAAAAATGCAGTATCAATTTAAAAGATTTAGATTATAACCCCAGGGAATCAAAAATACTCTTTGGGTTATGAAAACAAGAACAACAAAAAAAGTATCTCCTGCACAATTTCAGGAGACCTGTTAAAGCCCACAAACACAATGACAATCTAGTGCCCAGAAGGGACCTTCTGCTGAACATTCAAGATGGGCACTTTGTCCCTTGATGAGCTCCTAATCCTACAGCACTAGGCCATGGCTTGGACCAAGTCCAGAGACATATATAAGGATCAGCTGTCATTTCAGATCAGTGGGACTGTTTTACTCTGGGAAGGTTCATACCACGTACTTGGTATGCTTCCAACTGGAACGCAGCACCCAAACTTCCTTTGGCACATTTAAGCTTTGAGCATTTTAGAAGTGACAGTTTGATTCCAGACGTAAGCATCCAGTATATCACTGGACCATGGGCACAGCTACTACAGCATGACTACCTGCATGACTGCTTGCATAACTGCAAGCTTTAGAGGCACTCTGATAATACACACATACCTTCTCCTGGACAAAACAGAAACATTTCTGTGGAAATCCACCCAAATTCACCACTTTAATCTTCTCAGGTGCTTCACTATGTAAAACAGAGCTCTTCCAAGATCATGCTGTTTGTTCAAGTGCTGAAAACTCAGCACTGGCAGGGAAACACCATGACTCTGCCTCAAATTCACTCAATATTTTAGCCTAACTAAGTTTTAAAGATAGATGCTAACTCTGCACTCCAGAGATCTACCTGGCTGGTAGAGAGTCAGGTACCAATTACAGGGATTCCCCAAGTGCTGGTGTTTGGTTTAAAATGAGCCAAAGGGGAGGGGGCTTCCTATTATTTCTGGCTTTTCATTCTAGAGGAGATCAATTTTTACATCTTCTAAGATAGCGCAGTCATGACCAAAGCACTTTTTGAAGGTAAAGCAAAAAGCGTGCCAAAGCTATACATAGTCAGTGCTCCCAAGAGGAAGCGAGAGGGGAACATGTCAAGAGCACGGGACTGGAAACCCCTGGAAGTAGGTTACAGAAATCCTATAGAGAGGGGACAATGACTTTTCAGCACACATTCAGGATCCCTATGGGATGTTACAGAGCACCAGCAGAGCTTAAAGAAATCAGTGAATAGGATGTTATGGCCCCTTCCTCCTCCTGCCCCCAGCACAAGGACTTACAACACACGCTGTAAATGTAAATTCAAAACCAGCCCTTCAAAAGAGGAATAAAATACACAAAAGGGGAGATACCACACAGAATGGCTGACACTGGTTCTATGCCCTTACTCACCTCTTATAACTTGCTCCTTTGCCCATAAGCTAAATGAGCTCCAAGTATTTGTAACTTAAGAGTTTTAAGAGGAATAGTTTTCCCCACTTCTCTCAAATAGCATTTGGATCACATCAAACCAATTCATGAAGGACAGTTTATGAGAATGTCTGAACAGGTGAGTACCAACTTAACTACAAGGGCCAGCATGTGCACTTACTAACCAGAACACCTCCCTATTGCTGCATCTGCGTGCAACTATCTATAACTAAATACTTACACAATTATATACTTATAGTTTAGTCTTTCCATACTGCAGATCGGGGCCAGGAGGATATATTCATTTAACTATTGCTAAGCCAAACCATGGAGCAAGTCAGGTATTTGTCTGCAGTAGCTACTCAGTCTAGAGTACCCCAGAAAAGAGGGATTTAACAGCAGCATTTAAACACCCTAGAGGAGATCAACAAAGAGGGATTTTATCTGGAAACTTAACGCCCGCCACTCTACAAAAGAGATCACTGCTTTCATTAAAAATGCCTTTTTCTACAGTGAATCTGTTCATTTCAGTCATACTGGATGCTAGAAGCTTACTTCAGCAGAGCGAGGAAGGCAGCAGGCTCCACGTCAGGCAGCTCAATCTCTGTAGAAGTTGTGGCCATTCCACCATTAAACATCGCATCGAAGACTGCGCTGCCCACAGCCAGCACAAACCTATCATTAAAAAACAGACAAGCAAAAAAGCTTTATGTTAAATCATATCCACTTCCCCCCAGAAATCCCGGGCTGGTTACCATTCCCTAAGGCAGCCCTTGGGGAAAGCAAATCGTTCCTAGCATTAAAGCAAAGATGTTTTGCAACAGAAGGGAGTGTCAGGGTTTCTGTTCATTTGCTAAAAGAACACCAAAGCTGCAGCTTCATTCTGAGCCCTGTCCCTGCATGCAGCATAGGAATGGCTCCCCAAAGACAGGAGTTTGTGCGTCATGGAACACAATACAGTGGCTGCTTTGCAGAGCCCCTGTAGGAGCCTACGGACCATTCATGAGGTTGAGAAGCTAAGAAACACAATGAAGTTAAGGAATTCAAGTTCTTCCAGTGAACAGAGCCCAAGTCTTGGTGCAATTCCCCACAGTTACATAGTGAAAACACTGATGGAAAACTTGTCACTCCACACTACCCATCCCTCTCCCTTCTCCCCAGACAAGGAAGACATCCTTGGTGACAGCAGAGCAAGCCCTCAAACCATGCCAATGGCACTGGGAGCTGTGGACATCAGCACCTCCTGCAGCACCCAGCACAGGAGCTGCCTTTCCCAGGCATGCTGCTGTCTGCTTCCATGCAAAACCTGCTTCGAGCTGAGCCTAGAAGGCAGAGAAAACCTCACACGAAGCAAACTAACACCGCTAGGTGCACACCAACCCTGCTGTGAGTTTGGGTGGTAACTAACAGGAGGCGTTATCAGCCGTACAGGAATAGGAAGCAAGAATTCCCACAAACCCGGTCTGAGACCGAAAATAATATCCCAGTGCTCCCATGTAAACAAGGTTATTTCCCTTGCTGATAAACACCAACTCCTATTTTAGGAGCAGCACAGGCACAGACCAGGCTGCTGAGAGGCCCATGTGTATTTAAGCTGCTGTACCTGCCTTATGGCTCAGAAAAGCCATTTGGAGAACTTTCATTGCTTGAAAATGCAGATGCAAGTTCTTCCCAATAAAGCCACCTTGCCTCTGGTGTCTGCAATCAAGCAGCCCCCTGAAGTTCAGGACAGGCCACAAAGGTCACAGCTCAGCAGCACTGGCCAGCAGAGGAGACAAGCCTACCAAAGCGATTCCTGCAACCACTTCTCCAACCAAGTAGAAAAAGGAAGAAGCTGGAAAATTCAGGGGCTCTCACTGCAGCAGTTTGACTTCAACAGAGAAACATCAAGAACTGCAGGGAGAAACTGTCCAGGACAGAGGCACAAGACAGAAACCTCCAAGTGGACCTCAAGGAAAGCCCATCACTGCAGGGGGATTTCAGTCTGGTTTTGCTGCAGAAGAAATGACACAGGAGCCTTTTTTTTTTCCTTTTCAACAAAATTTTTCATTTTGTCCCTTTTCACTCCCCTCTCAGCCAGAGGAGGCCTTCCATGGACACAATGGAGCAAAGCACCACGGATGTGCCAGGCCTGTTTGCTGTGACATGCTGGCTGACAAGCCGGGTTGAATTGTTTCTGATGGGTTAAGGGACCGAGGGACAGACCACAGCGGTTACAGCAAACACACACATGCATATTCCTATCAAAGAGTTCTGCAGAAAAATGCCCGCAACAAAGAAAAAAACCTTCTTCACAATACCAGGATTGCCAGTTAGAACAAAAATCCTTGTTCCTACAGGAGCAGCGATGGTGGTGAGACAATCACAGGCATTGTTTGCTACTAAAAATTAACATGTATTAATTGCACTCTGAATTTTCCCTTCTCACAGCCAGCACAGTGCACAGCCTCGATGAGCAGCTTTCAGAAGCTGTTTGAAAAGGGCATTCATTTAAAAGAACCTCCCCAGTTTCTGCTTCCATTTCACTCGAGGACAAGTCAGTCTGACTTTGTTTAAACTGTTGGGCCCTAAAGGGATCCCAGTGGGTGCCAGAGAGATGCACAGGACTCCAAATTTGAAGTTCCCTTAAAACATTAAGGGAACACAATGAAGAAAATGCCTCTCTCTTCATGGTGCCTTCTTAAATCTTCCCAAAAAATCAACATTTTCAGCAATAAGAGTCACAGGAACCGCCATGAGGTTAATAATTCGATTTGTCTTCATGAGGATCCAAAGTTGACCCCAAAGGCTTTTGAAGGTCAGCAACAAAATGTCTTTTATTCTGCTACTTATAGCTTCCTATTCACCAGTTTTCACTGCTTCCTTGTCCACCTTGGCACTTCCATCTGTCACCCAGTTTAATCTGTATACCAAACAGTCTTGCTTCCTTTCTAGGAACTAAGATTTACTAATAATAAAATAAACCACTCCAGAATCACAACAATCCACTGCTGTATGTCACCTTCCTTCTCCATCTGCTCCGTTGTGGAGAAACCTCAAAATATCTGCTCCAGAAGAGCTGGCACAGCAATAGAGCAACATGGGATGTGCCGGAGCTTGGTGAAACCAAGTGATGAGAAACTAATGCATGATGATTGTTTGCTGGCTGCATCCTTCCAGCACAAGGACTTAGGGACACCAGGTTAAACAAGCAGGAGGCAGGTTCAAAACCCCCAGGAGAAGCCCTTTACAGCCGGCTTCAGGAGCTGTGCAGTGGGACACCTCAGCACACAACACCAGAGGTGCTGCCAAGCAGTACACATCCAAGAAAAGAGAGGATGAGCTCAGAAGAGACCCCTGGAAACAAGCAGCCAAAAACCTATTCAGACTGTGCCCAAGCTGCAGATCTCCTAGGCTGGAGTATACACAGGGATGCATCACCACACGCTTCCCCTGTTCTCTTCTGGGCCATGTTTTCCGGCCAATTAACAAGCTTCATTAATCACACCCATGCAGCTCCTGGTTGATGAGGCTTAGATGTTTCTCATCTTTCACGTTGTTCCCAATGAAGCAAATCTGGAAAAAAGACAAAACAAACCCCAAACTTCCCTCATGTTTAGCCTAACCCACACATTGACCCTGACCACGTGTGCACTGAGGCAGCCTGCTCAGTCCAGCCTTGACCTTAAAGAAAAACCTTAAGGCTGTTCCATCTCTATGGCTGACTCAGCATCAAGAAGAAACAAACTGAAGGCCCAGAGACTGAGTTTGCTCCAGGGAAGGCAAGCAACTTCCACAGGATCTGGAGCCTCCTGAAGGTGGAAAACATTGGATCTCAAGGCTTCAGATGCTTCACAGGACTGATGCTTGGACAGATGAACCTTCAGTTGAACCCCGTACAACCACTTACCCCATTTATCTACAAACAGGGCTTTCACACACAGAATGAGTGCTCTTAGTTGCTATGTGAGTTATCTAGCGCTGCTTCTAGCACAAGGACTAGAGACAGCAGGTGAGCTGCTGAACTTGGCACTCTCTTAGAAACCCACCTGAACCGACAGCTCTGTCACACTCAGAAACCTGGTTCGGGGTGAAGGGACCTTAAAGCTCATCCAGTTCCAACCCCCTGCCATGGACAAGGACACCTTCCACTATACCAGGGTGCTCCAAGCCCCATCCAACCAATTCCAGTGCAAAATACCTTGTGCTGTCAGGTTGCTGCGGGAGAGCTGAGCACAGAAGGGGTCTGGGTGGGTTTATTTTAAGCTCTGTTTCTGAAATAACCACTGTACTTCATGAATCATGGGGGTATCCCAACTGTAATATCAATTAGGCAAGTTTTACTAAAGTCTATATAATCTGTAAGTGGGATGTCATGACGTCTGTCTTTACCACCCAGAGCACAGATGGTTTTTCAAAGCAATTAAGCAGCATTTCACTTTGGACCTTTTTTTCTTGCCTCCCCCAACCACCCTTCCCCTCCCCAAAAAAAGAAAAAGCTTCATTTATTTTCCATTTATTTCTGGGCTGAACATTGCCCCTCCCCACCCCCACCTAGCAAGCTTAGCTCGCAGCACAGGAGCAAGCCTACCCAAACACTAAATAAGCTTCAAGTTATAACACAGCAGAACTGACACCCTAAGCACTCAGACCAGCCTAAAACAAGAGTTTTGATGGGAAAGTAACAGAAAAAGGGAAACCTGAAGGGGAAACTTCCAGGAACACAGGCACTTAGGAGAAAAGCAATAGCCTGAAGTAGTTTGGAGCAAGGCCCCCTTTGCCAAGCACCAGTTCTAAGCACACCAACAAGCCTTCCCCCAGTTACAGTAGGTCTGGCTTCGAGCACAAGGCTCTGGCATTTGCTGTTGGCACTTGCCGGAGCTGTGGGGTGTGAATGGCATGCACCAATCCACCAAAGCTGCCCCGAGAAGCAGGCAACTATCCACAGGCCACAAGGGTTTTTGCATTACCCCGGTGGAAGCAATCCCAGCTTCTCAGGCAGTGCGCAGCTCAGGGCTGCAAACTCTTAAATGGCAGCTTGGCCTTCGACATCAAGCTCGACTGATTCCCTCACGCCCAGATGTCATTCTCAATGCAGCTCTTCCAGAATCACGGCGTCTCTTTTACAGTAGAGGATTAACGCTCCAAGATACAGAGAAAAAAGGCTCAATAAAGGCTATTTTTAAAAGAAAACGCTGCGGCAGAAATTGGGTTTCTCGAATGATTGCTTTCCTTTCCACCCCCAATGATCCCTGCTCCTCTCAGCAGAAATCACGGGTCTTGGAGACTATTCCTCCTCTCCTCCACTACCCACCAAAGCAAGGGTTGCTTCTAATGGAGTTCCAGTAATTTGGGGTTTTCCCGCTGTGCTTTCCCCACCTCACACCTACCCTCCAGGGAAAACGCCCTCAGCCCGACGGCAGAGCCATCACCGGGGCTGGTTATCGTGCGGACGGATGAACACCGCGATGACCCGAGGGCTGGGAGAGAGATTTGAGGTGACGGCGACTGACCACGGGGAGGAGGTGGCCACGGGGAGGTGACCACGCCACGGGGCACAAATACCTCCCGGCATATGCGGGAGCAAACCGGGGCGGTCCCAGCTCCGCACTCGCAGCAGCCCTGCTCCCCCCATCCCGCCGTGGGTTGAGAGGGGAGCTGGGCCTCGCCGAGGCCGCATCCCCCTGCGCTGGGCGGGTAAAACGCGAGTGAAGTTCCCGATCCCCTCTCCCGACGGAGCCGCTCAGCCCGAACTCCGCACCCTCCTCCCGCATCGCGCCAGCACCCCGCACCCAGCCCATGGCCTAACCCCGGGCCCAGGACCCCCGACCACCCCACAGGCCCCCCCCCCGCGGGGCCTACACAACACCCCACGGCCTGCACAGGCCGCTACGGACCCTGGCTCTCCCCGCGGCCAGCACCGGCTCCCGCTCGCGGGTCCCCTCCGCGGCCCACCTGTGCGCCGGGATGCGCTGCGAGCCGCGGCCCTTCCCCACCAGGAAGTGCACGTCGCTGAGCACCTCGTTGTTGAAAAGGAAGGCGAAGCGCTCCTGCACCGTCGGCTTCGTCGCCTGCCA
>WYDI02023020.1:0-45716 GCA_009867235.2 Psittacus erithacus
TCTGGGCACCCTGTGCCAGCGCCTCAGCACCCTCCCAGGGAAGAGCTTCTGCCTAAGAGCTCATTTCAGTCTCCCCTTTGGCAGGTTAAAGCCATTCCCCTTGGCCTGTCCCTACAGGCCCTTGTCCAAAGCCCCTGTCCTGATTTCCTATAGGCCCCCTTTAGATATTGGAAGACTTCCATGTAAGCTGCCTTGAGATCTGGAATGACAAAGCATGCAAAGTGTAGGCCTCTTCTTTACAGAGGAGTGCTGCTGAACTGAAAGATGGAGCCCGAGGCAGCCTGTCTGGTGCCTCTTCCTGGGATTTAGAAAGTGATGAACAAGAGCCAGGTGGGATGGCATGGTTTGAGCTGCTGCCTTCTCTCACATTTCTTAAGGCAAACACACTGACTGAGTAAGTGTTCAAAGTGGTGATTTGATCCCTCAATCATTTCCTCCTAAAGCTCGGTGCTGTCCACCATCTGCCAAATTGGACCAGTGCTCTGCTTCTATCCCCTGAAGCGAAGCCTAATGGTTTCATCCTGGCTTTGAACAGGCTGAGATGCTGTACAACCACAGCTCCCATAGGAGTGAGTCAGTCCCAGGTCATAGCTTGACTCCGTTCTGTCTTGGGCACTTGATACTCAGCAGTTAGTATGGGGGATCATTTGTATGGATGTAGTTTTGGGGTACTCACTTGCACATGGTAGCTTGTCAGGAGCCCTCAGTAAAATCCTCCTGCTTCCTAGGAACACACAGCTCTGCTGTGACCCTTTGGGGAACACTGAGAGATGCATATACATGAATAGAGCAGCTCCTGAAGTTAAGATTGATGGTAACTCCAATTCGGATTTGCATATTTCGCCATCCCCTCAGGAGCTTCATGGTTCATGTACTGATTTGGAGCTCATACCTGCATCTTTATTCTTTTAATTCTGTGTGTTGAAAACACTAGTGGCTCTCAGAATAGATTTAGGAGATAAATAGTTAATAATTCTACTGGCTTTCAGAATAGACTGGGAGTTAAGTATTTAATATTTCAAGTACTTAGTATTTCAAACAAAATTTGTCCGTTTAAAGCCATTCCCCCTCGTCCTGTCACTGCGTTGTGCTGAAAAGAAGCAGCAGGTAGTAATGACTTGTGTTTGCCCAAGGGAATCAGAATACTGGGAAAATCTGAGAGGCAAGAGGGATGCAACAGGCTATCAGAAGGCTAAAAGTCAGGGTTCTGTCCACATTATGCCTGAGTTCCTTCATTCTGGTTCCTTGTCAGTCTGCACACAGTGCCAAGGCTTTCCAGGCTCCCTGGGAGGAGCAGCAGCGTAGCCCAGACAGTAAGGAAGGTGCTGGTAGGCTGATGTGCAGCTGGTCTGGGCAGTATTCCTAATTCTGCCCCTGATCCACTGTGTGAGTTTGGGTGAGTCATTTCCCTCTGTGTTGTGTGTCTCCCTCCTGCTCCTGCCTCTTCAGACTACAGACTTTTCCTACCAGAAGCTGCTTGTGCTGTATCTAAAACCTGTGTGCAACAAACATGAGTGTGATGCCATCAATAAAAAGACCCTTGCAAATGTGAATGAGGGACCAGAAAAAAACATCTAAGATGGTTTTAGGTTGTCTGTTTCTAAAGGCATTTTAATTGAACCAGCTATGACAAGCTACTTAAATCCTTTTCTACTAAGCTGAAATTACTTTTATAGGGAACTGATTTTCTGGATTTCCTTTTTACGCATTTTGGTTTATGCCAAAGGTATTAAACTTAAGAGAAAACTATAATGAACCTCTCTGCTTTGTGAATGTCACTGAGGTGCTGCTTTGTGTCTCTGTTTCCACTCCTGATTTCACTGCTGCTTGTTTTGGGATTTCTCATTAGCCAGTGTTTGGGGTGAGAACTTTGATCCTGTATGGATCTTCTCTATCACAAAGGATGAGGGTTGGTGCCAACGGATAACGTGAAATACAATAATGATTTTGGTACTTGATATCTAAGAAATATGGAACATCTGCCCATGTGGGATTCTGTTGCTGTGCTGGCCTAGATGGAAGATCACAGCCTGTTATTGCTGTCATCTACTGGAACTACTCCTTTAGCTGTACCAAGAGGCACTGCTACAGTGCAGGGGACTGTAGACTGTAGATCAAACCCCAGTTAAGATTTGAACCTAAAAATGAATTCAAAAGAAATGAGTAAGGAAATAGATGTCAGTACTCAGGTGTTCCCCAGATCAGGTCTCTTTGCCTGCTGAGATTGAGGAGGTTGTGCTTATATTAAATACAATTTAAAGCAAAATCAAATTAAAACCCCAATAAAACCACCTCAGTGAGAACACTTATTGATCTATTAGGATTTAACCAACTTAACACTTAGCCTGACTGCATCTGCTCCAGCTGCTCATTTGGAGCAATGAGGAATTTGGTGCTGATTCAAATTCAGAAGAACTATCTTTAATATCAAATATTTATTGATTACAGGGTTTTGACAGTGATTTTCACAGGTTATGAGTGGCAGGATACATTTATTAATAGGCAAATCTATTCAGCGTCAGAAAAACCCTCTGGTGAAGCACAGCTCTGTGGGATCCACAGCAAAGACAAAGTGAAAGAGACTCTTCCTTCTCTTTTGTTTCAGGGAAACCAACTTGCAGCATTACCTACAGCTCTCTAGTGGCAGGATACATGATCTGAGGGGTATTTGTGGAACACAAGGTTTTATGAGGAAGATTCTCAGCAGGTGTAAACTGACACAGTGTAAGTTTGCTGATTTGTACCTGCTGAGTGTCTGCCTCTGATGATTTTTAGGGGCACATTTGGCTTTTCTCCCCACACTGAACCCAGCTTTTTAGATTTCATGTTGTGGAAAAATTACCCAAATGCATTTTTTGTCTTGGAAAAATAATCTCCAGGCTTCAGACTGGAGGGGAAAAATATCCATGTTGGTTTCCTGGGCAATTTCTCTGTTTTTGTAACTGGTTTCTATTAATGGTTTTCAGATGAATCCCAGGAATCTGCAGCTGACTGCATTCCAACAGAAGGGGGTGTTTAAATATTGTGCCATGCTAGACCAAGCTGTAGGGATGCCTTACGGCAAAAGATGCAGACAGAGCCCTCTGACCTGTACATGGACAGTGCTGGAGGAGCACAGAAACACTCATGCACATTACTGATGGATTCAGTAGGAGAGCAGCATGCTTGCATGCTCCTGTTTAACCTCTTTGTGCATGTCTGAGTCTCTCCTAGGCAAGCTGCAAAGCTCAGTGCATTAAGCAGAAGATCAAAACCCTCTTAAGCTTCCATCTAAATACGTGGCATACCTGGACATTCATGTTAATTAATTTATGCTCCAGTGCCTTTGGCACATAGGGAAGCAGAGCTTTCCAGCCGGAGAGCCAAGACAGAAAGAATTGAATTGCCTGCAAAGGACAGCCCCCAGATAACACTGTTCCTGGGCAGCCCTCTCATTCTGTTTCAGAAGTGCTTGGGCATAGCAGAGCTCAGACCATTGCAGTGACTACCTCTGTGGGGTGGGTTTGTGGACTTCACCTTCCTCTTTGCTGGAAACAGATTGTGCCAGGGATATTATTAACTATTTCCATCATACTGCTTTATACGTACCCAGTGTAAATGGTGCCAGGGATGTGCCATTCTCATACACTAGATGTGTGTATTTTCCTTAGCTGTTGGTTTGATGGCTGTATCCCAGGCTGGTGATCACAGTGGACTCCAATGAAATAAAGCAGGAAAAACCTCTGGCCAGACCCTCAAGTTGTCATTCTGAGTTTGTTCTTCAGAGAAGGCACAGTAGGGGCTTTAGCACTTATGGTGAGGAATCAAGCATTGTAATGCTGGGTCTGAAAGAGGGACACAGCTTGTTACATCACTGGGATAATGACAGGCTTCACTTCACAGCCCTGTTATTGTGGTTGGGTCTCAGATTTGTCTTTTTAGTTCACAGCTCTTGCTGCAAGTTGGATTATTTCAGCCTTGCTTCTGGGATTCATTGCAGCTGAAAGATTTATTGTAATGAGAAAAGCTTTGCAACCAAATGAAGCCACCCGGGAAGCACATACCCTCTGGTGATCCTCATGGTTCTGTGTGGCATTGCTCTTTTCCATCAGCTCTGAAGGCTCTCCTGATCCACACCAGGCCTTTCTTAGACACGGGGAGTGAATATGGGGCGTGTTTATCCCTTTGAGTTTTACAGGTTGATCACTATTGTCACAAAAAGGGTTATTTGAGCATGTAGGTAAATGGTGTCAGTATATATCAACTCTGATCCGCAGTACCCCTCTTGCTGTTCCCATGCAAAGCTCTGTTTCTGCTTGTGGTTTAGCTTTGTAGGATCCTTGCTCTCTTTGCTACTGACCTGTCAATTAGCACTCTTTATTCCCAAGCTGTAGCATTCCCTATTACTTTTCAGTTCTAGGAATTATCCTTGCTTCTGCTCATGGGTAGGTGTTTTCTCTTTGATCATGGCAGAGTATTATGGGTCCTGTATTTAAAGAGGATCTGAAGAAGTTGTTGGTAATAAGCATGGAGTGCTGATGAATCCTGTCCATAAGGCCTTGTGCTGTGATTTGTGTATTTGTGTCAACAGGACATTAATCCTGTCATTCCCTTTTAATACATTCCATATATTTAGAGCTCCGAAAATAGGACAGAAGTGGCCACTTCCGCTCCTGCTTCCCAGGGTTAATGGCTCTTAAAGTGGCAATAGAGGGATGGAGGGTACCTCTTGGCATCAGACCTTCCTAATCTCATACTTGCTTAGTATTTCTATACTGGTGGTTTTCAGTTCAGATTCATAGGGAGGCAGCCTGTGGCCATGGAAAACAAAAGTGTTGACATGGAAAGGATTGGGAAGAGGAAACTTCCTGGCTGACATGGCTTGCCCATTATTGTTTCCTGCAAGCCGAGCAATATTGTGACCCTGCACTGTCTTTGGGCAGGGATGTTTTTCCACCTGAGTCACCAGCATTCCATATCTGAAATAGATAAGAAATAGCTATTTTCTATCACTATATATTTCATATCTGTGATAGGGGTGACTCGGGAAACATGGGAGCCTTTCTTCTCCTGCTCTTCGTCTGTAATGAGCTTGGCAGGTGCAGAGCTCTGGGAAGCAGAACCACTTGGTTGATGCTGGAAGGTTCCCTCTCATTGCATGGATGAGGCTGCTTCCTTTGGACAGGACCTGTGGTCAGGGTGCACAGCTGTATGTGCCGCAGTGGGCAGCTGAGAATCCATCCCCAAAGTAGCTCAGGGAGTTAGGAAGGAGGAGGGCTGGGGAATGCTGCCCAGGTCTGCCTCTATGGAGAGCCTAGTTAGCAATTCAGCTTCTGATGGGGCAGTGTTGACACAGCTGCCTGTGCAGGAGCTTTTGGACTAGCAAAGCTCTGGAAGACAGCGCTGAGTAGAGACTGTGCAGGTTTAGAGTGAGGAAAAGGCAAAGATCTATGTGAGAGCCTCCTGTGTCCCTTCCCTCCTCTCCCTCTGAACCCTGAGAAGCTGTTTGCTCAGTGCATGGTTTTCTTTAGGAGCCTTCAGTGGGTTCGGCCTCAACTTGGCTTCTTTCAGTCAGGAAATAGCCAATTCATGACAGCAGCAACCACAGCAATCTGCATCCATCCCAGAAGTCATGCGAGAAACAGGCTGTAACCTCTGCAGTGCCAAAGCTGGGAGGCAGAAAGGTGGGAAAGCAACCTGGAATTGCAGCCTGGAAGGTTCTGCTTGTGGCTGAGAGAACCAAGGGCAGGAGAGGGTGCTGTGTCTGCTGCCTGCACAATGGGAACAGCTTCTTGCCTGCAAGACAAGCATTTTCCAGCCTGTGCTGATGCAGCTGAATAAAAGGCTGTCAGATTTGAGCCTTTCCTCTGGCTCCATGGCCTGACAGAGAGCCAAGGCTCCTTTTGCCACTAGACTTGTGGCTCAGCACCAGCCCAGCACCTCAGCTGCTGTGGGTCATATTGTCTGTGTTGTAATGGCTGAGAATCTGCAGCAGGTTTGCAATTGAGGGACGTAGGAGGAGCCCTTGCTGCATGCAGGTGTCTGTGGAATTGGGTTAATGCAGATACCTGAGGCTTGCAAAGACAAGCCCATGGTTTGCATTAGGGTTATAATTGGACTGTATCTGTTCTGTAAAGAGTGGAGACCTGCTGGAGCTGACAGCATGCTTTTGCATGGACAAGTTGTTTGATAACAGCTCCAGTGGTTTCTTGGAATTTCTTAGGAAGTGTCTGGTTCTGTCTGCTGTTAACCAGGAACAACCATAATCTCACAACAGAGTGCAAGCAGGCAGAAGGCTTTCCCATATTCCATTTTGTACCATGTACTACCAGCGGTTACAGTGGTAGGTGCTAGTTCCTGACTTTGTACTCGTGTAATCATCCTGCAAGTCTTGTATTAAAAGACCCTTGGCTAGTTCAGTCACCTGCATGGATTAGGCTGTAAGGCCTGTACAAGGCTGGATTCAGATGGAGCCATATTAAAAGTCTAAAGTGACATTTGCGCCTTTCAGACCCATACCTGAAAGCAGTTGGACTCAGTGTCTTTTACCATCTTGTCCCACTTGAAATAAACTTTTCCAGTGGAAATGAATTGCTGTGTTCAGAACTTGTATTATGGGGAAGGGAAATGTCTTAATGCTTCTAGTCAGCAGAGGAGACTAACTTAAACCAGTTTTAAGTGGTTTATCAGCCTAAAGCTGCTCCCACTACCTGGGAAGGCTGCTGCCCTCTTTAGGTTAGGCTGGTGAGGTTTCACCTGTTCAAATTGAGCATATACACACAAAGGGGTAGATTTTCACTTGTGAAGCAGTGTTTGGCGTTTAGGAACTTGCTGTTGCTTTCTCTGCTGTTTGTCACTGGCTGTTTTCAGTAACTGACTACATTAACACTCCTAATCATAGTGGAACACAGTGCACTGGGTTATATAAACACAGTTAAACACATCAGTTCAGGCCTTAGGAACTGGGAAATGTAATTTAACAAGTATTTCCCTTGAGCAAAGACTGCTGAAGATTCACTTATTGCTTGACACTGTTGCTCTGGCTTGGCACTGCTATCACAGCTGGTATTATCTTGTGAGTGTGCAAAGGAGAAGAGCAGCAGTGTGTCAGGTCCTGGCTGTTTGTCTTGGTGCCAGCCAAGTAACTACAAGCATAGTTCAGTTCTTATGTGAAGGGCTAAATGCAGAAGTTCTAAGTCTGACCTAGCTGTGATAGAGAAACTTGTGCCTCTCATTGCAGTATTCTGGGGCTTTTAGTTGCATTCTAGGCCCTTTTGCCTGCACTGCCTTAAGCTCTCACATATCCAGTCTCTGGCATTATTACCCTTTTGCTAAGAAAGCTGCTATTAAATTGTTGCTCACAAATCACAGCACAGAGTATTGTTTTCTAGGTTGTCTTTGGTGACTCGAGCTTGAAGTAAAACCATATGAGGAGACAAAGATCAAAAACTGAAGGCAACAGAATCAATCCGGTCTCAGGCAGACAGCTGGAGGAGTGTCAAACAAAGGAAGGAACAGCTGGATCAAGTGAAGCACAAGGAAAATGAGCTCCATCCCTAGGGGGAGGGAGAAAGATTGTTTTGCGAGCCCAGAGTTGTGTGGGACCAGCTCTGCCCCATCAAACTGCACATCAAAGCCAGGGGCAGATCAGAAGGGCCCAGAGGGAGGAGAAAGAGCAGAGTGGGTGTTTGTAGTAACTGTGTCGAACGTGTTAGGGAAAGGAAGGAGGTGGAGGGGGAGAGCAGAGTGGGGAGGTGGGGAGTTGGAAGTTGGAGGTGGAGTAAGTGCCGAATATGAGCTGCTGTCCTCAGCTTCGGGATGGGAACTGATGAGGTCACGGGGTTTTCAGTTCCTAAACAAAAAAGTTAGGGAAAAAAAGAAGCCTTCAACTTGTTTTTCCAGTGAGACGGAAACACGGAGACGCTGCTGGAGCGATGGAGCAGCTCGCAAAACTCCTCCTGTGGCAGATGGTGCTTCAGCAAAGTAAGCTCCTGGTGCTCGCCTGATGGGCTGGGGGTTGAGCTGGTGTCTTTGTAAGGGTTTGTTCAGAGTTAGGGGAGGGACTCATGGATTTGTCATGGAAAAGAGGGAAAGGGGAGAGAATGGAGAAAAGTTGAGGGTTTAAATATACTCCAGCATGTTTGTGCAGTCTCTTTTTTCCTATCAGTTACTTGATCAGCAAACTCCAAAATACTAAGCTTGAATGTGGGTACAGTAAAGCTTCTGTAGTGAGATTCTCATGATCCAGGGTTATTTTATACTTTTGAAGAGGCAGAACTAGCTGATGTTTGTGTGAGTGTTCAGGATGGAGGGTTAAAATAGAATGTGAGGTTTTCTGTTTGGTTTGGTTTTATTTTTCTGGTCGGTTTGGTTTTATTTTTCTGGTCAGCATCAACTTGGAGACACAGGAATTCACTTTTAGGTAAGGTGCAAGAAGGGGATGAGAGCTCACAGGAACAGAATGACTTCTACCTTTTCCTTAATCACAGAGTTTTCTGTAAGAGCTGAGACAAGATTTAGTGTGCTGAGAGCATCCCCTCAAGCTAAACAGAGAAACCCCAGGAAGGCTTGGATGGCAGGAGAAGGTTTGAGGATTAATGCAGACTTCCAGCAAATCCACACTCTGGGCTCTAAGGAAGCGCCTCTGAGCAAAGGACCAGTTCCAGCTCCAAGAACTGATGGTAGGAAGCAAGGAGCACTGGTGACCCCCTGCTCTTCCCAGCCCTGCTAATGTGGGGCTGAGGCTGAGCCACCTGAGCTTCTCAGCATTCCTCAGCAGGCAGATGGAGGGAGCTGAAGAGTTCTCACTTTGGTCCCTAATTAGTTTCCATGTCACCACATCATCCCTGGTTTTGCAATGCTTCAAGGCAAGGTTTAGCAATTGGCAACGTATGGGATCAGTCGTAGGGACAGAAGGGTTAAAGTGGCTCAGAAAACTAGTATGTGGGGCTGGGTTAAGCCTGGAGGAGGGGTAGAGGCCACATATTGGATTTCAGAGGCACCAGCCAGTCCAGCTGCTCCCCAGTGTGGTTTAGCATGTTGACAGTGCTTGGGGAGCACTCAGGGCAGGAAGAGCAGGTTGGGTTGCTGTAGAGCAGTGGGGAAGCTGCATAGAGGCAACAGCATCCCACCCAGCGTTGGGCGATCTCTGACAGGCTCTTTTGAGGTATATTGTAGAGAGAAAGCTGCCTGTATGCCAGGCAGCCCTGATGTTTGAGTGCTGCTATCCCCATGCAAGCCAGCTTATAACATAATGAGTGAACAGAAAGAGGGGAGAAGGGAGGAAATCGATGCTGTTCCATATTTGATCCTTTCTGGAGTGAAACCACACCCTCAAGTGTTAATGTCTTGCAGGGAGGAACAGCACTGTGTTTGGAATGGCTCTGCAAACTAGGCTGTGGGCCTAGAGCCAGCATGAAGTACACAAAGCAGAGAAGGGCTTATAAATATGAGCTTATATCTGAACTGGCTGTGAGAAAGGGCAAAGCTGTAAGGGATCCTGGTGGTGCAGTGGCCAAGATGGAGATTGGTTTCTTGTCCAGGCAGTAGGCTTCCTTTCTGCTGAGGTAGCACATTCTTGCTTTCTGCCAATTCATGGGCATGTTCCTACCTGCAGTGAGGTGCTGGAAATGTGAGGATTAGATGGGTAGTTATGTCCTGACATCCTTTATGGAAGCAGAAGACTCTGCTGCTGAGAAAGCTATTCAGGAAGCCTCTAAGAATAAACACACAGACTTAGATCAAAGCCCGGTTTAAAGCCTGGCTTTGTAAGGGAAACCTTGGTTGGAAAGCTTAGTCTTGCAGTCCTAGGCCAGCAGGACTGGTGAGGAGTGGGACATGTCTAGGTGGAACTGTACTGCTTCCCACCTCCCTCCTTTGCCTCTTTGAGGTGGGCCCAGGTCTTATTCCTGGTTACTGGTCAGTGGGACTTAAAGACATGGCAGTGAGAGAAGAGCTGAGCCCATTTGTGTCGCTGTCACCTTGATGGCACTGCATCCTGAGCCATTATGGCCCCTTAGATGTGGGGTCAGCTCCCTCAGGAGCCAGCATGGAGCCACTGCCACTCTCCAGAAGTATTTGGAAATAGCTTGGTAGCACAAACTGCTGGTTTTGCAATAACTGTAATGGCTTTGCAGAGACCATTAAATCCCCTGCATAAGTCTCCCATGGGATTTATGGGAAAAATAAGGAATCTGACACAGATTTTGTGAAGAACATCTCATTTCTCTAGGACTGGACCATCCCTCTGTGCTGCTAATGTCAAATGATGTCTCTTCCTTTTTCAGAAGAGCAAAGGAAGCTGAGATCAGGAGATAGCAGGGAGGGTGTGCAAGGGAATAGTGAAGTGAGCTTCCTTAGGCAGGCAGCGTCAGCCTCACAGACGTGGTGGGTTATGACACTCACTTCCCCAATGGCTCCTTTGTTTTCTTTCCTGCTCTTTGCTACAGTCTGGGTTCAGTGATGCTTATTGCCTCACAAGGCTCAGTCCAGGCAGCTTCTCCTTGCTCTGCTGATATCAGGGGCAAGGATCATCCTGAGCTCAGCAGAAGCACTGCAGGTAGAGCTGGTGCTGTCGTGTCCCATGGAGTGTACATGCCCTTGGCACTCAGGCAAGCTCTTAAGATGTTTGCAGTTGCCTTTTCTGCTCTGGTAGGCTTTCATCCCCTGGTATGAGACAGGAACTTAGTGGTTTCATTAGCACATGCATCTACCTGTGAAGCAGGCTCTCTGCCAGCAGCTCTCTCCAGGAGAAGTGGTGGCATTGTTCAGGCAAGACTCAAGGGACAGTTTTGTGTTTGAGCTGTTCCAAGGATACTGCCTGGAGAGCTCGGATGTGTCAGATGTCTCGCAGAGCCTGAGGCTTTCCCTTCTAGTTCGCCTGCAGTTTTTGTGGCTTAATTCCTTACTTGAAAAGTGGATGGGATTCAAGAAGGACGAGCTGGCTCTGCCTTTTACAAGGGATTAGGAAATGCTTTTGCAAGCTGCTTTCCTCTTCTTATATTGTGGAACCAGCAGAACGCGTCTGGGATCCTGCTGAGGGGTGTGCTGAGTGCACAGAGCATGTCAAAGCACAGCATCTAGATGTCTTTTTGTGGGTACATCACCCAGAGAGGACAAAGTGATTATGCAAAGCTCCAGGGAGTTCTATGGTGGTGGCTCTTAAGGCATTTGGTGGTTTTGAAGCTCCAGGTCCTGGAATCCTGTGATTGCAAAACTGAGCTTTCACTTGGTTTTACAGTTGCAGGTGACTCACCAGAGCAACTGCTTCCAGTTTTCCCCAGTCCTGTAGTTCATAAGCTGTGAACTTTGCTGGGTTACGGATATAACTCTGCCTTTGTTCAGTAGCTACTGAGTTAGACAAACAATAACTGTAAAAAGCATGGCTGGGGGACATGTCTTGTTTGCGCTGCTTGTCTCGCATAGCAGGGAGAGGCCTCATAGCAGAGGAGACTGAAAAGGGAAAACGGCTTATTCCTTCTTTAGCCAGTGCTCTGTGTTCAGGTTATTGAAGGTCACTTGTTTTCAGTTGTGCTTTCTTCAGGCATACAAGAGATCCGAGACATTCCAGATTCCTTAGGTTTCTAAGTGATCTTATTTGCAGCTATGTCAAATAGATTTGAGTCTTGTCCATGACCTGATGTATGTGTGCAGATTGCCAGCACTGCTGGGGGATCAGAACAGTCAGTTCTTTCTGCTTTGTCTTGTGGAGCTCCCATGGCTCTTGTAAAGACTTGTCAAAACAGCAATATGGTAAAATGCAGGCTAAGCATCGATGGCCCCTTCCCTTTTCCCAATGGGAAACAACACCTCCTGGTCACTGAGGAGCAGATCTAGGAGTGTAATTGTCAAGTAAGTGAGAGTGCTCCTGCCCTTCTGCTTAGGGAGGGAAAAAGAAGCTGTCAAAGCCCACAAGTCACAAGCTTTTCTTATCTAGAAGCTGTCACATCAGACAGCTTCACTGCTTCCTTGCTTTACAGGGAGTTGTGTTTGGGAGCTGCTGGAGAGATGCCTGTAACTGAGCCAGCCCAGCCTGGCAAAAAGCCCCTGTGGGTGGGATAGAGTTAGGATCTGGGTGGTCCTCACCATGCCAGTGGGGCCAGCTAAAAGATACAGATCCAGAGCTTAGTGCTGGTATTATGTTGGGACTGTGACAGGCTGCTGAGCAGAGCATATTGCAAGGCTTAGGCGGATACTTTGGTTGTTAGATTTATGATGCTGCGTTTGGGCTCAGTGTTTTTTACATTAACTTCCAAGAGGAAAGGAGGAAAGTGAATGCATTCCTCTGCCCGAGCCAGGAGAGGATATTTCTGTAGCACCAAATCAGTTGGCTGTTCATGAGCAGCAATACAGGACTCTGGAAGCTGTGGCTGTGCAGCCAACAGCTCTCACACACCACTCCCTAGCACACAATCACTGTGCATGTCCTGATAACTGTGTTCTTCGCTTGTCACAGGGCAAACACCAGTTCAGACACATTTGTCACACCGATCCCAGTGGATGCTGTTGTGCTGAGAGCTGGTTGGCCTGTTGCAAGCGAGACTGATTTCTCCTGGAGAAGGGTGATTTGGTGCTGTGAAAGAGCTTTGCATCATTCCTTCATTGTTCTAAGCTAAATCTGAGTCCTGGCTTCCAGAGACAGAGGTTGGCAGCTTATATGTTACCATGAGGCATTTTGCTGCCTGTTAGGACAGACCATCAGATGATGGAATTATAATGTCTTGTGTATGATGTCTCTTTCTTATATCCAGAGCAGCACAGACTTTGTCCAAGATTTGTATGTGTCATGCTGAGATTATAGCTCTAATAAAAAGAACTTACATTTGGAGTGGCTTTGAACTGGCAGCTCAACAGACAGTGCTGCTCAGTTTTATTCTCTAGTGTCACTGCCCAGTGCTTTGTGATAGGAAAAGGAGAGGAAATGGGGTTTATTCTCAGCCCGTGCACAGGGGGTGGTTAAAGGAGCCCCAGTTTGGAGTGAATTTATTCTCTTTTGTAATTCCCAGTTCCTGGGTTAAACAAGAAATGCAGCCTTTGTCCGGAGGACGTTGTGCCCATGACATTAACAGGACAAAACATCTAATGATCTTGCTGGAACCCATTTGGGTTTGACTGCTTAGAGATGAACAATGTCATTGTGTTGGGAATCTGAATTGTGCCCTCAAAGCGTGATGCCATGAGACCTCCTCACCCCCTCCTACACACAAAGCAAGAGGGACTGGACCAGAGAAGTGCAGAGACAAAGGCACGAGTTCAGTCCTTGCAGAGTTCTTCCTCCACAGATCTGAGTCACGTGAGTTGGAGAGAGTTGCAGCTGCATCCAGAGCATGCCCCATCCCTGGCAGTGTTCAAGGCCAGGCTGAACGGGGCTTGGAGCAACCTGAGCACATTACATATATTAAGTGTATGAACAGAGAAGAATAAGTGGAATAATAACAGGAGGTCGCTGCTGTCTGTGAGCAGATTTGGAGCTTTTTTCTGTTTGTTGTCAGTAACACTCTTGTTTTCTGTTTTGACAGGTTCTGTTCATTTATACTCAGGTGAGTGATCTCTTTGTAGCCTGCCTGGTTTTGTGATCATGAGAAGAAATGAAGGGGCCCTGATTCCATGACATGCACTGGGGGTTTCAGTGCTAACTACGTGAACCATATATCCTATGAACTGATGTTTCTAAACCTTGATTAAACTGGGGGTGAGCATTAGGGAAGGATAGGTCAAATCTGCAATCCTGGTAACACACATTGTAGACATTGCTTTCACTAAATGAAATCAGTGTTTTTAAGTGGCTCTCTATTGTATTTCTCCATGAGAGAGCTCTGTGTTGGTCTTGAAAGTTCCTTTCTTTTGGGTGGACGGTGTGCAGAGATTCTAGGACAGGTCTGGTGCCTTCTTCACATGCCATAAATCTGCTAACTCTGGTTTTTGCTCCTGGTTTTCAGTCCCAGCTGATGCCTCCAACCCCCAGGACAGTGTTGTAGTGTCAGTGCTGAACATCAGTGCTGCAGTGGGCTCTCAGGCTGTGCTGCCCTGCAAGAGCTACCGCATGGTGTGGACCCAGGATCGCCTCAACGACCGCCAGCGTGTGGTGCACTGGGACGTGTACAGCAGCTACTATGGAGGCAACAAGGTGGAGAGGCTGTGTGACATGTACTCTGCTGGAGCTCAGCGGGTCTACAGCTCCTACAACCAGGGGAGGATATTCATGCCTCAGAATGCATTTACAGATGGCAACTTCTCCTTGGTGATCAAAGGTACCAAGCAGCATCTTTTCTCCTCATGTGATCTGCAGAATGGAGGGATTAACTTGTTTTTTTTCCAGTGAAAATGGCTATTTTGCAGAGTATTTTCTATCAATAAATAAATATCAGGTAATAAGGTACATGAGGTTATCTGAAGCGCTGGTAACAGTGTTCTGTTCCCCTTTGAAACAGTCCCATTTTGAAAGAGAATTGGTGACAACTCACTGCCTGAAAGTGACATGGTCTTCTTGTGGGCCTCTGACTGTATTTCAGTTCCTGAACTTAAACACAAGATTGTCATTCTTCCTGTGCCTGCTCTTAGCTAAACTTAAATCAGCTTTCCCTTTCCATCTGTTAATACAAATATGTTAAACAGAAGAGCAAGTAACCTGAACACATTATTGTATTAGGTGAGGTGATTCTTCTCTGTTTACCCTACCCTGGCGATGAGGATGGGTTAGGACCAAGTTACATAAAGGCCCTTTTGCGTTCATATAAGCATTTGGGAAACAGTATAAATGACAAAAGTAATCATTGCCTCAGTATAAAACATTGAACTTCCCTTCTCTTCCCTGTTGTACTAGATGTTGCAGAGAGTGATGCAGGCACCTATTCTTGTAACCTTCACCATCACTACTGCCACTTATATGAAACTGTGAAAATCCGACTAGATATCAGCAAGAAAGGTAAGTGTGGTGTTCCTTTCTGCAAGGGACTGGCAACTTTGTTGGCATGTGCCAAACAATGCATGGAGCCTGTTGAGTTAAATATTTACCATAAAGGTTTACTGCTCCTGCAGTAGAACATCCCCAGTAACAACCCATCATCAGTCAGGTTAGCCACAAAGATCCACTGTGTGCATTGGTTGGTGAGCTTGCCCTGAGAAGCCTGTAGTTAAAAAGCCTCCCCAAGTTACCACACCTTAACTCCAGCTCTAAGAATGAGTTTCTAAGCGCTGTTCGAAACTGCAGTGTGTGCCACCCATGCCATTTAAATGCCATGCCATTTAAATCTGTATAGTGTACAAGTGAAGCTACTGGGGCTGATTGTGCTGGAAGCTGTTGAAATGCTGATGGGATGGTAGAGAAATGCATCTCTTCTGCTGTTCTCACAGCTTCTATGCAATAAAACCAACCAGACAGGCCTGTGAGCCCCTATCTGCTCGTCTGTGTTTCGGTTCTTCTGTTATTCCTTGTCAAGAACAAAGTACTGAACACTGCTTCTTGAACTCCAGTAATTAGGGCATTTGTGGGTAGAGAAGCATTTCCTGCATGGAGGATTGGGATGCAGCATACTGAAGATGAAATCTGTTATTCCTGTTCCCTTCTTAGCCTGCAGAGAGAATATACTTCCTGCTTTCTGAAGCAACGGATTAACTTTGTTGTAAGGAAAAGAAAGTGGTCTTGCTTAATGCATTGACATAGGATGTAGAAGATAAAGGTGTATTTCTTTACTGACTGCTGAAGTAAGTGTGAACAAGGCACTTCCAGATCTTTGGAGGGGATGTCTTAGGGGATTGCAAGGTCTGAGAGCAATCTTAGGTGAGCCTGGGTGTCTTTTAAGAGTAGGACAAGCGTGTAAAGATGCACATAGCAAGGTTGCACAGCTTGTGTTGTCTCCACAGCTGAAGATGCAAGCCAGTACTGGGATGGGGAAATGCCAGTGATTGTTGCTCTGGAAGGCAGCACTGTGATGCTGCCCTGTGTGAACCACAACCACATCTGGACTGAGTGGCACAGCGAGGAGGAGCAGCAAGTGGTGCACTGGGACAGGCAGCCCCCAGGGGTTCCTCATGACCGGGCCGACCGCCTCATTGATCTCTATGCATCTGGGGAGCGCCGCTCCTATGGGCCTCTTTTCATCCGTCAGAAGATGAACATCACTGACACAGCCTTTGCCCTGGGTGACTTTTCCCTGCGGATTTCAGAGCTGGAAACCGCAGATGAAGGCACTTACTCCTGCCACCTGCACCATCACTACTGTGGCCTGCATGAGCGCAGGATCTACCAAGTCTTCGTGACTGAGCCAGTGAGAGAGAAGAAGGTGGTGAACCTCACAACTCACAACATTGCCCCAGCCATAGGTAAGTGGCTTCTGGAAGTGGTTCTGGTTGAGGAGGAGATAAGTATCTCAGTTGCACCTTTAAGCTCTAAAATGCTCAGTAAGCCACAGGAATAAGACACATTACTCCCCATCATCAACTTGAGAGGCCTTTGCTCCAAATGCCAGAACATCCTTGTCTTTCCTGTCCGCCACAGTGGTCTGCAGGGATCCCTCAGTGCCAGCAGCAGGGAGCATTGTCAAGGCAAACCTGTGCCCTGCAGAAGTGCCATAGACACCCCAGAAGTGAAGGTGCCACTTAGAGCAGCACTGAGGTTTCCTTTAAGAAGGTTTCTCATATCTGAGCCAGGGCTATTCCTGCCCTCAGGATCAGAAGAGTAGGTGAGGTCTTGCCTCCCTCACTGTTAGCATACGCCTCTAGTGTATTTGTCTTGGTTGTTTCTGAGCTGTCCATTGCTTTGCTATACCTGGAACTGCATGTGGAGTATACTAGTGAGGATCCTGTAGAGCTGCTTTAACACTGCTGCGCCAAAATGGTGCAGCATCAGGGTCTATTACCTGCAGTGCTGTAGTGCCATCATGTCCAGCTCCAGGGCAGTTCTGCACCCTGTTCTCTCTAATGCTGACATGCCCTAAGGCAAACAAGCTGTTTTTGTAACAGTCTCCCTTTCCTGGTTGCTTTTATGAAGGTGTGAGGCTGAGGGGCCCATTCTGCTTGCCTTTGCTGTTACAACATGGTATAGATCACAGGTGTGGGTTGTTCCTCTCCCCTTTGCACAGGGTTTGGGCTGTGCAAGATGCCAGACTGCAGAATTGAGCACCAGGAATTTTCCTTCTCCCTTCAGCTTTGCTTAAAGCAATCTTCCCATTCTCCAGTGCAGTTGAGCTCTCATCTTTGAGCCTGCCCAAGCTCAAACCCATGAGGCTCAGTTCAGGCAGCAAAAAAGAAAACAAAGATCCCAAGTTCAATATTTAAGTCTTTTGGGTCTGATTCCTTATTACCATTTTGAAACATTCATTGTGGTTTAATGTTTATTGGCTGCTTAGTAGAGAATTTTGACTTGCTCCAGACATGTTTAAATAGGTCTATTCTTCTGGAGCAATTGGCTTGCTCAAGTCACAGAAACCTAAACCTGTCCCCTGGGACTGAGCTTGGTGTCCAGGAAAGCCCAGGCAGTGCTGCAGGGATGTGATACTGGGGCTGAGCTGACATGGGAACCAGGCCATACAAATACCATGCTCCCTGCCTGCTGCCCTTGAGCCCTCTCCAGATCCCATTGTGCAGATGGAAACTAGATCTTGTGTCCAGAGTTGCCCACCCCAGAAACTGATTCCTCCCTTTCCTGGCTGTTGTTCTGCCTACTCAGAAGTTAGAACCTACCAGGTCTGTGTAAGCTTGGAGTAGTGCCCTCGGTGCAGGTGGAGCTTGGTCTTCATGAGAAAAGCCATTGCCACTGTCAGAAAGAAAAGCCTTGGAGAGCTTTGTCCCCTGAGGGCAGTGAACCCTCAGCTGGTCTGGGAGCACCACACACAAAAATGTGCTGAGTGTGTGGGAATGTGAAAGAAGCTGAGACATCTGGAGAGCCTGTTTCCAGCCCACTGCTGATGGGGAGCCTGCTGGGACATGTCCTGTTTGTGTATAGCACAATGGGTTGAGGTGCTGCCCCATTGCATGAAAGACCCTACAGAATGTGGGGATAGGACATGAAACCAAAATGAAATGCCAGGAGATAAGAAAAGCAAAACAAAGAGCTTTTTTCAGCAAGTAGCTATAGTTTTTGGGCTGTCTCCAAGGCCTGGAGCCATTTTCAGACAGGAAACTCCATCCTGTTTTGAATATAAGCATGAGTTCAGTTCTGCTCTCAGTCTCAGGGATATAAATGTGGTGTATGTCTACTAATTCAGTGCAGTTTTACTCTGTTTTGGAGCAGGTGATTGAAGAATGGCATCTGTTGTGTCTCATGCCTATTGCTGAACTCAATCCTTTGTCAGTCTTGGGATGCATACCCAGCATTTGGGAGCTCTCTTTCTGGAAAGCTCTTTACTTTTCCCAGGAGAAGAATCTGACCCTTTACGCCTCAGGAATATTCTTCCTCCCCATTAGAACTTCTTTTTCCAGTAGTTAAACCCTATCCCATGGGTGAATTAGAGGCAGATGGATGTGCTGTGTTGAGATGTACTGATCAGATCATGGTTACAGAACAAGCCTTCATCAGGGTAAGGAGAAGTGTCTATTGCCTTAGTTATGCTGCTCTAAGCACTGACAGTGGGAGCAACTCAGTCAATTGGTACTCAGTGCCTCAGTTTCCCCCTTTAAAAAATGGGCTACATTTTCCTGCCTCCCTGGTGATGCCCATTGGTGATGCTCAATGGGTGATGCCCATTGAAATGCAGCAGTGATGCCCTGTCAGAACACTAGTATAGCATGTATTTTTGCTATAACTTGATTGAGTAAGCCTAGGGGGCCCCAAGCTGTTGAATCTCTGTTTCCACTGTTTGTTGTTACAGTGACCTCTCCAGTGTTGACTGAAGTTTAACTCAGCTCCATCCCTATCTCGGAGTATGATGGGAAAACAAAAAGCCAGGAATAGAATGCATTTATATGTGCTGACTTCTGGCTCAACTGCTGCTCCAGTGGCTGCCATCTCGTTGTGGCAGCTGCTGAAGGAGATCCAGAGGTTTCTTAAAGCAGGACTGTCACATAGACTGTTTGCAGCTTTGCAAGTGGGTTTGTTGGTTTGGGATGGTTTTAGCTTAGCAGTGGTGAAAAACACATGCCAGTTTCCAGCACTGCAGCCAGCAAGCACACAGCATCAAGCAATGCCAGTATAAAGTGGAATATTACTGGAGTGGAGGGCTACCAGAGCAGAGCATATGCTAAAACCTCTTACTTCTTTAGGACTGGTGTTGCGTTAGCAGCATCAGCTCTGGTTTCAAAGTATGTGTTTCAATCCACTATCATCTTCCTTGAGTTTATTGTTGGTGGGTTGGTGTTTTTAAGGGCTGGAAACAAGCTACCTGACAAACTGGAACCAGTTTGTCAGCATTGCTCACATTAGGACACATCTGGTAAATGGCACTATGGGTTTGGGGTTATTCCCATCCCCCCCCCCCCCCTTTCCCCTTATTCCCTCTGACCAGTTTACAGGATTGAACTCCCAAGGGAGTGGTAGAACTCCACGCTGGTTCCTGCCTGGTGCTCTGTGGCTGGTCCCTGTTACGAGGTGAAGGTGTCCCATTCAGCTCTGTTTTGAAGTGCAAAGCTCCCAGCACAGGGTTTTGCTTGTGCCTGGGCTGGATTTGTTCATTCCTCTGCCTGCTGCAGGCAGAGAATTCGCTTCCTCTTTATATGTATAAAACATTGACCTATTTATTTGAGATGTACAAAAATGTTCCACGTAAAGAGTTTTGAGTTACCCTTTCCTGCGCTGCGGAACTGAAGCGCGGCTGCACCCACAGATGGAATCTTGGCTTTTCTTTGGGGGGTTTTATTTATTTTATTGATTTTTCTATTTTATTTTTTTTTTAATTTTATTTCAAAGGAAACTCATTCTTTGGCATTGAAAATTCCTCCCACTCTGTAAATTATAACCCTTGGCAGGGAGGGGCTGCTTCATACTTCAGCTGTCTGGAGCCCAAGCAACGTGGGGTGTGTGTTGTGAGAGACCCAGAGGAGGGTTTCGTTACCCTGCAGAAAGATCTGGGGCTGTTTAATGTCACTTCTTGCTGGACTTGCCCTCTACAGTGATTAAGGACATGCTCATAGCCCGGCAGCAGGAAGGGAATGTGCAACAGTCACTGTATTTCATGCTTCAGGGAAGTATAATGTTCCTGTGAAGAGCAGAGGCATCTTCCATCAGAGGTGCAGTATGTTGTGAATTAGGCTGCTATTTGCCTTTTGCTTCATGCCATTCACTGAACATGCTTTTCAGCTCCTTCAGGGTCACTACCGGGCCTGTACTGACAGATCAAGGGGGAATGGGTTTAACCTGCCAGAGGAGAGATTGAGATGAGCTCTTAGGCAGAAGCTCTTCCCTGTGAGGGTGCTGAGGTGCTGGCACAGGGTGCCCAGAAAAGCTGTGGCTGCCCCACCCCTGGCAGTGTTCAAGTGTTCCCTTCCAGTCCAAACCATTGTAGGATTTGGGTCCCTGTATGAGCCCATGTGTGACTGTGCTTTGTTTCGGATACCAATTACAACCATCAGCCTGGTTTCCTTTTCGTCTGCCATCAGATCCAAGCGTTGTCAGGGGCCACAACGTGATAAATGTCATCATTCCTGAGAGCCGCCTGCATTTCTTCCAGCAGCTGGGCTACATCCTGGCAACTCTGCTGCTCTTTGTCGTCATCCTCATCATTGTGGTGCTCATCACCCGCAAGCGCCGGCAGAGAGGTGAGTGCTGGAAAACACTAGCCCTGGTGGTGCCTATTGGGATAGCTCATGGCAGCAGAGCTGATTCTGCAATCACTGCACAGCACAGTGCTAAAGGCAGTGATGCTCTCCTGGAAATCAGTGACATACAAACTGGGGAGCCTTTGCAGGTGCTGATGCCAAGAGAGATTCATTAGTATGGTGTAAAAATGACTGCTAAGTAAAGGGAAGGATGGCATTGAAACAAACTTGGATTCCTGTTTATTGGAGGGATTGTGGAAGTGACCATCGTGAGCATCACAAATGAGGAGTGTTGTGAATAAGTCCAGAGTGTTGTGATTCTCCCTGCTCTGTGGAGGGCTTGGTTGGGCTGGATACAACTGCTCATTCTGTTTCTTCTCCCTGTTCAGGTTATGAATACAATGTGAAGAAATACGGAGAGTAAGTATAATTACAGCATCTATTATCTAGGGTTAGAATGCATAAAAATGAACTTTTGGGCCTCAACCCTCAGCTGTCACTTAGAGCCTAAACCAGCTGAGGATCTGGTTAGTAGCCATGTAAAGCACAGGCTGTTTGATAGTTTATTCATTGCTTTCCCCCAATTCGTTTGCAGCTTTATACTCCAGTTGTTATTAGTGTGATGTTCCCAGGAATATATCCTTGCATGATGAGTGCATGTTAGGGAGCAATTGCATCTCCTCTTGTTATACTTTGAGAACTGATTCACAGATGATGTTCTGTGAGATGTCAGTAGGAGGCAGTGGTGAAGGGGTAATGCACAGACGTACTGTAAACCCTGCTGTGAGATGGTTCTTTTATGTTTTACTGTATATTGTTGAAGTGGAAGAGAAGGGGAAGTTCCAGTGCAGATTGGCTCCTTGTTGTTCTAAGCTCTGGACAAACACATGGGGAAAGAAGAGCCACAGCCAGAGATCTTGAGGTGTTAATAGAAAAGACAGTAAAAGGAAGAGAGAGGTGAACCAGATTCCCTAGTAAGCAGTGTGACCTTCTGGAATCTGCTAGTTTAAGGGCAAAGGCAGGAAAAGCACCCATGTACAGTGGTTGCCAGTGCTGTTATCTGTCTGTCATACTTCAAATAAACAGTGTCCCTTAAAGTCTCTAAAGCTGTATTAGAAAAGCTGTTGTGACGAAGTGTGAAAGCAGCCAGTTATTAAAGGATGCGATCATTCTTCACTGTTACTCCTTTTCAGGAAGGATGTCAATCTGAAAGAGTTTACAGTCGACACAACAGATCTGACTCAATACAGAAGTGAAGACCTCAGGCTGGGTATGTATCAACCAGCAGCCATTCTCCAAACCAGGTCAAAACTGGATGTAACTGAGGCCCCAGAGGCATACACAGAAACTAAAGTAAAGAACAAAGGGATTGCAGAGGGTGGGTTGGAGACCAGGACAGCAGCAAGTCCAAATCCTTCCCTGTGTGTCTCGGGAGAGCTCCCCTAGATAAGTGCATCAGTCACCTTCACCTTCCAGCATTGTGTTATATGCTGGAAGACTCTCTGGTACCTGTGAGGAGCTGGAACCTGAAGTATGCATAACTGATTAGTGCCAGGGGCAAAATTAAGTCATAGCAGCTTTCCTTTCCCTGCTGAGTAAGTCCGTGAGTTACTCCTGGAGATCTGGAGATGCCAGACCTGGAGTACTTCAAGGAAGGACCCATCACGTATCTGCCTTACCTGTAAAGTGTTGTTTGCTTTTAATGCCCTAATGGCTGTGTGAATTATACTCCTCCCTTACACAGATTACAAAAACAACATACTGAAGGAGAAGGCTGAGCAAGCCAGAAGCTTCCCAGCAAAGAACATTGATTTAGACAAAGGTAATAATAACTTGCTTCCCCCTAATTGGTGGCTGCAGGAGCCTTCTGATGGGTTGAAGGAGGGAAGAACACGGTTTAGCAGTGAGCTGACCAAGCCACAGCCGAATGAGGAATGATAAACATCATGACAAATGGCAGCAGGAATGAGAAGCTAGTTGCCTTGCTATCCTTTCATCATGGAGCCACAAGATGCAAGTGGCGATTAGGCTCTTCAAGACTTCTGGCGTGGCACACATAGATTCTTTTCTTTATTGGAAAAAGAATGCCTGGCAGGGCTGGAATAGTGCATTCTGTAACCTCAGAGGGAGGTGTAGCTCAAAAATGTCCTGGCATGGTATTTGGGATGAAAACACTGTGCAGAAGAGCGTGTTTAGAGCTGAAGTAATTTATGGGTAATGGGAAGGCACTTACTTCATCCAACAATAGCAAACAGCTTTCCCTCTCGAGGGGCTGAATCTCCTTTTCCTTATCCAGTATTAATCCTGAGCATTATGCCTCAGTTTGTAGAGTCATGCTTATGGCAAACAGTGCTTCTAAGTTGTTGTTGACTCCTCATATGAATTTAGAATATAATAAATGAGACTGAAATGCTATCAAGAAGGGAATGGTCTGGAGAATCCGTGGATTGCCTTAGACCTTGATGGAGTTTGCATGATATTTTTGCCTATATTCTGCAGAGATGATTTGTGCAATAGTTTATTCACAGTAAATCTCACTGTGGGCTTTATGAAGAGGGTACTGGGGACATGGTTGACTGCACATGGTCACTTGTCACTGTGTGGCTGACTCCATATCACAGTGTGCTGCTTTGGATGGTTTGAAATCTCTCTCCAGTTACTGACCTCCTTTTCATTTGCTTTCAGATTTCAGGAAGGAATACTGTAAATGAAGACATTCCCAAGCTGCTGGCTGGACCAGAAGCTTCAATCAAAGATAGATAAATGGAAGAGAGATGCCTTTTGTTAATATCATGTCTCTCCAGTTACCATAGATCTTTTCACATAGACTTCTCCCCACTAAGCACAAGGGTATTTGCAAATGCTTTTTGAAAGAGTTAGATTGTCTTATGTGCATTTATGATGGACTTGGGTTGCCTTTTCTTCTTCTGTTCTCCCAATCCTCTATTCCCCTTCTTCTTTCCTGATATTATTGTTGTTTTTATGCATCAATGATTTTTATGAGCTGAATCAGCAGACCTTTTGCTTTGATGTTACTGCTTTAAATAAACCAACCTGCATCACTCATCCTGAGCCATCATTATATCAGGCAATTTTCCATGTAGTGTATTCATCAGGAAAATAATAACAAAGCCTGATTGTGATCTCTCATAGGGTGGCATAAATCAGTGTCACACAGCACTTGATATATTCCAGGTCAAGTACAAGGAGTACATCCCTTCAATGTAAATACCATATATTATGAATGGGGAAAAGGGAGGCACAGAGGTGACCAAGGGTAGGGTGGGGATCAGCTCCAAAGAGCTCTGGAAGCCTCACTCTGTATTTCTCCCTCTAAGCTTGTTTGTTGATTTGTTTTTGTTTCAGTGCAAACCAAATCAGATTTGGCAGGAGCAGACACTTTCAGCTGAAGGTGATGGAGTTACAGTGCTGTAAAACCAGTCTCAGTTAGATCAGGACCAGGAATGTTATGGAGAGGGCTAAACTCCTGTGTGGAAATCTGGGATGTGATTTTCCTGCAGTCCTTGGGTGGATCCAGGCCACACAGAGCTTGTGTGCACATCAAAACCAAGGTATGATTACAGCACAGGTAGACAGGTAAAAGAAATAGCTTCCCATGAGCAGACCATAAGGAACAAGAATAACACTCTGCACTAAAGAGCCTGTCAGGAATGTTTATGGGCCAGGGTCTCAGAAGGGGAGTTGAGGAGGGAGATGAATTCATTCTTATGGATTTTGGCATTGTTTTGGGGAGCAGATACCTGAGATAGTGGGGCTGTGGGCTGAAGGGGAGTTCTAGATTTGGACACTGTGTCAGGAAAGCTGCAGAATATTAACAGTTCTACACAGCTCCTTTACTACTTGGGATATTCTGTGGCACCATGCCCAAAACAGATACTCCTGTGGTCCTTGGAGCACAGAAGAAAAGCTCTTTCCTACTGTTGATGACAGTGGCTTGTGTTCTTGTTGTGTAAGGGTGAAAGAGGCCAAGGATTGCCACTACCTCTACTCTGGTTTGAGGAGAATGGCAAAGGGAGGGGCTGTGCATGGGCTGGTGACTGAATGGGACTGGGGAAGGTCTCCAGGATGATGTGAGTGGTGGAAGTGTGAAGAGGACCTTGTGTGGAACTACTGAGAGGGTGAGGGAGGATGTGAGGGTGATGGTGTGGCTTCAGTCTTAAAACGTCTGGTATCTCTGTGGATTTCTTGCTGGGGATGGAGAATTCTGAGGTCTTTGCAGATGATGAAGTAGCTGTGGTCCAAGGAAGGCATCCCAGTCTAACAGTGAACAATGGGGAATGTGACCTGCAGCCTGGTATGTGTCTTGGCTGTTGTTTTTAGACACCTAAATCCCATTTCAGACCCTGTCTCCCTCCTCCAAACACCACTGATCTCAGCTGTTGTTTGACGGGGCTCAGTTAGGCTCTTGGCAGCTCAGAGGCTTAATACTGGGTGTGATGGTTGTGAGTTACACTGGAGCTGAGCTCAGCTCCCAACTCTGCCAGAAGCATGGGGTAAGACCTCCTGTGTACCAGAAGGAACTGGGTTGTCTATTTAGAAGCTGGGATGTCAGTACTGTTCAATGCACACTTTTTATAGGAGTGGAAAATAGACCATGGCATTTTATATAGATATTAATACTTCTCTCTCTTAAAGAATAAATATATTGGGGACCCTTATTCTCAGTGCCTTCAAATGTTACCAATAGAATATAACAGTAGAGGTGGAGGTGAGAGTTCCTGAGCAGATCCTGATCTTTTAGGTTGCCTTTGGCTGGATGTGATTGAAATCCCAGTCACATTCCTGCAGGTGTGTAAGGCTGCACTGGTTATTCCATCAGGGTGGCACAGTCTCAAGTAATTGTCAGTAATGTCTTTCCCCCTCCCTTTCATGTCTGTGAATCAAAGGTTGGAGATCTTTACTCGCCAGTTCACATTGCTTAGCACAGCTCATATAGACACCAGCTCCAAGTGGGGTTACTCATAAACTCCAAAGGTATTTCAATATTTGATTTGACTTCTAGGCTGCAAAATAGCTTAGGGGGGGAAAAAATTAATGTGTTCTCTGAAACAAGTACTAGGAAGAGCTTTATGAGTTCCTCATCCCTGCTTTGATCACTGCTTTGAGTTTGGGTAATGGGCAGACACGCCAGTGTAACCCTAGACTGGTCAAGATGAGAGTCCAGGCTGAGATTCTGGCTTTTTTTGCTTCAGGAGCGGCGTATGTTGTGTGATTGGACTGATGATCAGAACAGTGGTTTTCAGAAGCAGTCTGCCACATCCTGTATGCAATTTAGTATGTTAAAACTGTGGCTGAGAGACGTCCAGGAGGGCTGCTGGATAGAAGCTGTGGTTCCAAACTGCTGAAAAGAGAGAGGAAGAAAACTGAACACTAAACTGAGGAGTTTTGTTTGTTTATTCCTTAACACAGAGGAAGTATCAAAGGCTGTTTGCCCTTATATACAGGTGAGAAGCCATTTAGGTCCTTTACATATGCACTTTGTATTCTGTCAGCTTTGGCATTGGCTTGAAGCTGATCTTATGTGAAAACAGAAGACTTGATTTGCAGTTAACTACTAGACTAGGGGCAGGACCCCTCTTTTCTGCTCCCACTCTGCCATAGGCTCAGTGCAAATCCAGCCAGGTTGGTTTTCTCTCCCTTTCTTATCTCAGCCTTTCTTTCCCCAACATGGGTCAATAACTTGCCTCTCATAGAGAAACAATCTTTAGGTCTGTGCAGCACTTTGGTAGATGTGCTTTGAGTTATCCAAAGTCATTTTCTCACTGTGCTAATGGAATGCTGTATCTTGATAGACTTCTTTACCCATCAGTTTGCAGGCTCTTGGCAGGCTTTGCCTCATTTTGTTCTCCTTGGTTTCCTGAGACATGCATTTTATGTTCAGTTAGTTAAAATGCTAATAACAAGCCCTCATAGTTTCATACCAATTACTTCTCAGTGAGTACTCTATGGGCAGAGAAATGAAAGTCTCTATTAGGGTTATGCATGGACCGTAAGCCCTTGTGGGACAAGGAAAGGGTGTGTGGCAGTGACCTTAAAAGGGTTAAAACAGAGACTAGAACTAGAGCCCCCTCTTTCCAGCCCTGTGCATGCCCTGCTTCCTGTCAAGACTGAGAGGACTTGTTCCATAAGGTTGGATTTTTTGTCATAACAGATTTAATCCTGATTATTATTGTTACTTAAGTTCTACCATTTATCATTGCTGTGTAACTCTCCTGGCATTTAAGAAATAAAGGAGAATGGAGTTTCAAGTTAAGGTTGATTTTTCTTTCTTGCTCTAAGCTATTAGCCAGCATTAGCTAATTCTTCCCGATAGCTGTGCAGTGTGTTTCATCTCGGAGCATCCTAGGTGCTTGACAAAGTGCAGATGGGATGCAGTCAGTTATTCCAGGGATTTCAGTATGGTTTCCACATGGGACATCATCATGTGCCTTGGTCATGGGGCTCACAGACAAATTTTACCCTTCTAAAAGTGTCATTTAATGACCAGATCTGCAGCTGTAAATGGAGTTCAAACCATCTATCAGAGATGAAGGCTGGCAGCTCCTTCATAGCACATAATTCTGCAGGTCCAGAAGGAAAGATAACATATCCTGCTGGAATAGCTAACTGCACAGCCCAAATTCCTCTTTTCCTTGCAGAACTAACACTTTGCTGCACATTCTGCTCTTGGAGGGCTTCCACCCGCTAAGTAGTATCCCAGGTGGCATGACAGAGTTCTTCCAGGGACACTGGTGGAAGCAGCTTGTACTGCTGCTCGGATGGACACTGCAGGCTGCAGGTGCAATCAAAACAGGTTACAAAAGTAAGAAGTGACAAAGAACTGCATTTAGCAAGCTGAGATTACCAACCAGCTTGTCTAGCTCTGCAGGAAGTAGCATTTTCTCTCTTACCTGGTTGGAAATCATACTACAACTGGTCTGCTGCCATTTCAGACCACCTCTTCACTGGGGCGCATCACCCTGTGGAGGCTGCTTGTGCTTTCTTAGATACCAGAGGAGGGAAAAAGAAAGAAAAACAGGTTAAAAGGGTTGGGGTTAAACACTGAAAAGTGCATGGGGAGTAGTTCCTTCTCCTTGGGCTCTGCTGAGAGCGAATGATGGGTTGTTGTGCAGATGGGGCCATATACAATGAAGATCTCATCCAAAGGACCCTTTACTGTTACTGTGGTGAGACTTTACTGGTCAGCCACTGCTATAATCTCGAAGTGAGAATCTGCAGTGAGGAGAAGCCAAAGGAGAACTACCAAAGAAGATACTTTGGGCAAAGTGAGGTCATCCTGGAGCTGGCGCCAGTCCCACTGGGAACATCCGATGCAACAGCATTTTTCTAAGGTTTAAACCTTGGAAAAGGTAGTTCCATCAGAACCAGCTTGATGCCACTCAGTGATTTGAAGTGCTCAATCCCTTGCCTTTTGCAATACACTTCCCATCTTTCCAGACTCATCTCCACTGTTTTGGCTGTTGCTTTAAAGTAGGGGTGAGTGCCAAGACAGAAGTTAGGAGCATATCTGCAGCAGGATTAGGGAGGTTGATGCCATTCTGTGTGAGTATCTGATTTTCACATGAGATTTGGTGTTGCTGGGAGACCTTGAAAGGACAGGAAGGTAGTTTGTGAGTATAAAAGTACTACAGGATCACGCTGTAACAGAACTGAGATGCAGCAGACTTTGGCAGCAGCAACTGAACAGTCATCAGTAAACTCAAGTTAGATGAAAAAGAGACTGAAATTGGAGGAGACACTCTTCATTCCTATGAATCCCGTAAGCTGTGCCCATCTGCTGACAACATTGCTTCATGTTTTCCATTACATTCTTCTAATGTCTTCTTAGCAGTCCCCATGGAGCACCAGCATGAATGTTGTACTCTATTCTCTACACAGTGCCTCATTCCTGCAGACCTGTAGGGCAATATCCCTCCATAACACACATTCCTCAATGAAGAGGGTTTTGGAGATGTCACTAAAAATCCCCCCAGGTTTATGTGTATTTGAATCCAGTGGCAATGAAAACCCCCAGAGGCTGGAGAGCAAATTGCTGCACTGCAAGTCTTTTGCTTCCCTCTAGTGTTTAATGTCTTTATTTTCTTCTAAGCTATGCAGCCTTGAGTTCTGCCATAACCTGACTGTGCCCAAGGGCTGCACAGAGGAAGAGTAAAAGGAAATGAACCTTGCAGGTCTTTTAGACCAGATCCATGGGTAGCATAAACTGCTGATATGTACCACCTTAGGAGCCAGCCCAGCATCTTAATGTTAAGCACATCCAAACTGGGTGGTTGCAGTTCTCTCTTTTAGGATCATTTCCATGGTTAGCTCTTAATTCTGCAGTGATGCTAATGCTGCCTATGTGAATTGGTGGAATGCGATGGGACCTTTGCCCCCGGGGGTGAAGAGTAGCTGCAGAACTTGTTTTCTGAATGTGCTGAAAGTCTTCACAGTGTGGGGAAACTTAGGATCTCTGAAGAGGAGGAATAGGCTGAGTAACAGTTCCTGTGCTGTCCATTCAGACACCAGCGTCTGCCACATCCCTTCAATGATAAAAGTCCAAAATCCATTTCTCCTTTCATTTTCAAACGGTGGTGATTTTGGAGGAAATACTTAAGAAACATAAGGATTAAATGAACTGATGGGGCTCAGTGCTTTGCCAACCCTGATTTTATGTCTCTAGGTTCCTACTGTGATCTCAGTCTGGGAGGAATCTTCCCTGGCTAATGGCTGTTGTCAGTTTAGTTTCTAGTACATCCTTACTACTGGCTTCCTTGTAGGTACCATCAGTGCTACAAGTGGCATGGATAGCTGGCAGTAAAGGGTGGGATACTGACAGTAAAGGGTGGGAAGCTTGCAATGCTGCTGACCATATTGATCCTGCTGTGTTGCTGAAACAAATGAGAACAGGTCTTCACTTCCCAGGGCTGACTATCCAAATGGAAGCACTCCTATCAAACCTGATTGCATTGTCATGAGCAGCAAACCTGCCAGTGACTGACTCTTGAGACAAAATAATCCCCAGAGTGTGATGGGCTTTTTGAATTCACTGAGACAAGCAACAACCATCACTGTAATTCAAAGGATGGTGTCTTAAAAGAGCTTGCTCATTCTCTGCGGGGTAATGAAGTGCACCGCTCTATACATGAAGAAAAGGGTGAGCAGCTTTTATGCCTCAGGACACTATCTGCTCCCTGCAGGGGTCAGCAAGACTATTTGCTCTGTCATGGAGAGCACAACTCTAATAACAAGAGATTTTATGCCTTATATTTATTTTCCACTGAAGTGTTAAGGCCTGAGCTCCACAAGAAGCAAGGTATTAGCCCTGATGGCCCAGTGAAGGTGGTGTGTTCTGCATTCCCATGTCCACTCTTTAATTGGATTAGCTTGGGGTTTGACTGGAACATGAAAGTGGGTTATCTGCTCTCTTCTGTGCTTTACGGGGACACAGAGAGATTTTTGTGAGTCATGATCCACTTATCATGTCTGTTCCAAGGTAGTCATCTGACAGTTATACAACTCATTATCTTTTCAGTTGTCAAAAGTAAAGGTAGAGCTAATAGAGTGAGAGCAGAGCTCTCTGCAGGTTCAGCCTTTGTGTGGCTACCACCTGGGTCCCTGAGGAATTCACGAGGTCATTAAGAATGAACTGGAGAGACCAAAGGGTTGGATGTTAATGTTGTGCCTGAGCTTCATACTGCAAAAACTACATAAAGCTCAGTATCTCAGAAAGTACAGCTTGTACTGGGGTTATCTCACAGTCCTACCAAAGGCAGCTTTTCCCCTTCTGGCTCAGAGATCCTTGTGTGTGGTAGAATTGATGGATTAATGGCATTCTTTCCATACCAAGAGTGCTCGCAGGTGCTTGCAGAACCATAGCAGGACAAAGCTGAGTGCATGGTTTTACAGAAAACTACAATACTTTATGCCTTACTCTATTAGAATTCCAAAAAGGAAGGAGTGAGAGCGATTAACTGTCAGTGGCTACAGTTTGAAGTGTACCAAGTTAATCATTCCTGACTTAAAGCAGTACCAAATCACAAGTTACATGATGAAGACTAAGGCCATACCTTTACTCTGCTGTTGATCTTATTCTGCCCGATGATCACACAAGCATTCAAGTCCAGCAGTGATGTGATGAGTGGTGGGAATGTCAGCAGATGAGCAAATCCCTGGAGTTGGAGAGCCCCAGTGAATGCAATTGCTTCTCTGCACCAGGAATGACAGCAGGTAGTGGGTGATGTTTTCATGTCTCAGTATTGTTAATCCTTGTTGAGTTGTGGATTAACAGTGCTACCAGATCTGGTTCTGCATAGGGGAGTTTGGCGCTGGTAGTGGCATCACAGTGTTCTGTGGTAGTGCTGGTGGGATCTGGGCACTGGTAATGATTAAACTTGGTATGGGTAAATAGATGGATAATAATAGATAGCAATAATGTTAACAGACCTTTTGGCAGCCTCTCCTCAACCATTTGGCTCCTTTGTTTCATGCTGGTAGAAGAATCATTGCAGTGCCACAGGTAATTCAGCCACCGAGCTGTGGTTTACCCCATTCACAGAAAGCAGCCGAATATAGAGAATGAATGTTCTCTTTCATTGAAAGGGAAAAAGAATGTCATTAGCTTGGGATTTTCCTGGAGAAGTCTTGTCGAATGAACAAAGGATTCCTTGAGACCTGAGCACACTGTTCCGAGATCTGCATTTTCTGGTGGGCATTTTGGGACATTCCTAGAAAGAAAGGGGAACTCCTCTCAGATACATCGCCTACAGAACATGGTGCTCCAGAGATTTTCCTCTAGACTGTATGCTCCAAAACACACCTGTCTCACCTGGAACACAGACTCTTGTTATCTGTGGAATTCAGGGGGTTATAGATATCCAGAATACAGTGGTCTGCTCGCCAGTAGTCACAACTATGTGACAAGAGAATGGAGCCAGGAGTGGGCTGGGCTCTGCTCCCAAGGCGTGGGACAAGAGGAAACGGCCTCAAGCTGCACCAGGGCAGGTTTAGATGGAGCTGAGGAACAATTCCTGCCCCAGAGGGTGCTCAGGCATCGGAACAGGCTGCCCAGGGCAGGGCTGCAGTCACCGTCTTAGACTAGAGAGCTTTACTAACTGAGCATATGCATAGTAACATGCCTCCCTTTGCCTCCTGTCATGTGAATAGGGATGCTGAAGGATACAAAGGAGTTTGTACGAAGGGGTCTGCACTGGGAAAGCATTTATTAATTCCTAAAAGGAGAAGATCAGGAGAACTGCGGGGAACAGACAGTGTTTATGTGACCTATCGGGAATATTGGCTGGGATGCTGAGTGGTTGTCTTAGGCCAAAGACTGGGCTGTTCATACAGACAGAGCATCTCGTGTGCTCGGGTAAATCCCTGCCGCCATCAGAAGCACCCGAACCCCGTCCGCCTGCGCCGTTTGGGTGCGAAAGGTGGAGTTTTTAAGGCAAAAAGGAGCCCTTTCGGTCCCGCTGAGCCCCTCCGCCGCTGTGCCGCCGCGCCAGCAGGGGGCAGTGTGCGCGGGGGTCCCGCGGGCAGCGCTCCGGCGGTGGCGGGAGGAGGGCGAGCGCCGCCGCCCCCCCCTTCACACTCCCCCCACCGCCGCCTCCTCTCCCTCATCGCGGGGTCCCGGGTTCGCGGCTCCCCGCGGCCGAGCGGCGCGGGGTGGGGAGCGGCGGCGGCGGCGGCCGCAGGATGCAGGCGGGGCGGGCGGCGGCGGGCTGCCGTTCCCGGGTCGGGCAGCTAGAGAGCAGTGCAGGGAGCGGAATCCCGGCCGAGGAGCCCGTGCGCGGCAGCGGCAGCGGCGGCGGTGGTGGCGGCGGAGCTCCCTTCCTGTCGGAAGCGGCTCTGGGCCGGAGGCCGTGAGAGGAGCCGAGCGGCGGCGGAGGCCCGGGCCGGCTGCCGTCCGCTGCTCCCCTCCTCCTTCTCCCATGGCGGAGACTAAAATCATCTACCACATAGACGAGGAGGAGACGCCGTACCTGGTGAAGCTGCCGGTGCCGCCGGAGAAAGTCACTCTGGCCGATTTCAAGAATGTGCTCAGCAACCGGCCCGTGCACAGCTACAAGTTCTTCTTCAAGTCCATGGACCAGGATTTCGGGTGAGCGGACCCGGGCCCTGCCCCTCCTCTGGTCCCCCTTCTTCCCCGCTGACAGCCCGAGGGGAGGTCTCTCCGCCTCCCTCGGCACCTGCTTCGCTGCCGCCGGCTCGGCTGCGGAGCGGGGCCGGCCGCTTGGGCTCACCGCCGGGTGCGGCCCTGCACGCTCGGCGCTAGGCCCCGGCACCCGCCAACCGGCACCCGGGGAAGCCGGCAGTGCCGCCGCTAACATGGCGGCCCGGCCCGGCCCCTGCTGCCGCTGCCGCCGCCGCCGCCTCACCCCGCGGTCGCACCGGGGACTGACAGCGCGGCCGGAGCCCTCCGAGGCTTCTCGGCTTGTGCTGGGCTCGGGCCGGGCTGCCCCCGGCCGCTCGTTCGCCGCGGCGGGCGGGGGGGTGAGCGGCCGAAGCTGTTACCGTGTGGGTGAGGCCCGGAGGGTTCGGGCCGGGAGGGGGGCTCTGCAAGGTCAGGCTGCAGAAGCGCTGGAAGCGTTGTGCGGGAGCGGAGGGGCCGGTGTGGGCATCGGGATGTTCTCCACGGTGTTGAGCGGTCGGTGGTCGGAACCACCGCTTCTCCGCACCACCACCGAGGTGTTTTGCTGCTGGGAGAGCAGGAGCAGATAAGCGCCAGGCGTTTAAACGACCGCTGTGACCCTGCAGGCAATGTTCCCGGCTGGAGCTCGGGATACTTGACATGGATCTCATCCCCTCGCCCCGATGTGGGTTGTGTGCCGCTGGGCTTATTTACAGCCCTCATAAAATAGACCAATACGAGTGTGCTTGACAGCTGGCCTGTCACTTCCAAATGTATTAATCCTCTTGTAGCAAATCACTTTGTGCTCACATTGGTCACTGGCCAGGCTGGTTTACATATAGAAGTGCCTTGTCAGTGAAAAAGAGCAGGTTTGTGGGACACTAATACAGCCCTCACTGAAATAACGCTGTGGTTGAGGTGTGCACTTTATATTTGGTGAGATAGATCATCCCAAACATCCTTTTACACCTTGTGTATCCTCTGTCTTACCCCTGAGACTCACAGCCTTTCATGTTAATTGTGTTGTTATCCGTGGTGGAAAGCGGCTATTGTTTGTTGACATGTGTTTCTCCTGTGGCGAGCTGTTGGTATTGGCGTGTTGCTGTAGGAGTTGTTCATGGATTGGCTTCTTGTTCTTCTGCATTGTGCAAACAAGTTTCTTGGGGTGCAGCTACACAAAGTGTTTGCTTTCAAAATAAGGCCTTGGAATTGCCTCTCCGTCAGTTCTTCCCCTTCCTCCTCCAGTGACAGGGGCACATACCCCGCTGTGGGCATGGACATTCAAGCTCTTCGGCCTTTATGGTGCAACCTCAATAAAGGGTGTTGGGGCTGTTGTGCCTTCAGTGCCGCTGCTGCAGAGATCTAGTGCTAGGAAACAGCGCGTGTGGAACACGCTGGGAACATCTGTAATGCCTTTGGGTTGTTCCTGAGCTTTGACCACGTAACAGATTAATCCTATGGTGGATTCTCTCTTCATCTTGAAACTGGGGTGAAACTTGACTGTTGTTCATGTATTGCCTTGGAAATGGAGATGGTGGAAGGTGCAGGGCTGCAAGCGGGTGATGAGGATTAGGACCTGTACGTTCTGTATCTCTTATTGAAACTATAATCTCAAATATAGGTGCTGAATGCATTAGGGTGGTGATGCGCTATCCTGAGACAGGTAGAGGTAACTACACGTGGTGGCTCTTGCAAGTCAATGAGCTGTCAGCCAGATTATTGTTGCTTTTGTTTGTCAACCACGTTTGTGTTCCTCTCTGAATCCTCAATACTGCTGAAAGCAGGGAATTAGCAGAAAACTCTCATGAATCTTGGCTGACTCAGCAAGTGTTCATGGTAAAGAAGGGGTTTTTTCATCGTCTTATCTTCAAGCTGACTTTAATTGGTGTTGCAAATAGGTAATAGTAGGTGCAGTTGCCAGTGACCATAACAAAATCGTGTATCTGATTTCTACTCGTGTGCCTGGAAATGGCCTTCACAGAAATGCCTTTCTGTGCGTTCTCTTAAGTGGTCCCTGAGCATGAACAGCAGCAATGATTTGGTTTTAAAGGCAGTGCTGCACAGTTCTGGTCTCCTGTTCCTCCCATTGCTGCTCTATGGCTGTGCGGAGCTATGACTTGGCATGGTGACCACTGCTTGGCAGCGTGGTTTCTAAATCCCACTGTGGAGTGAAAAGTACTTCTTGTGTTGGGAAAGCAAATGTTTTCCTGGAGATGTGGAGCCTCCTTGAGAAGCCAGTGATCGGGAACTGACTTTGCAATGCTGCACATGTTGTTGTAATTAAGGCACAGCCTTTCCTGGACTCTGGAATAATGTAATAAATAATAGTGTTCAAAAACAGTGGATGTGTTGATTTGTTTCTAGCTGTGAAAGATAGAGCTGCTAAGGGTTGGGATGGAGTTGGGTTGGGGATGTGGAGCCACATCAGGCTGCATTCTGAAATGAAGCAGTTATGGCTTATGTACCTGGGCTGAGCAGCCAGCCTGCTTTCAGCTTTGCTTCCCAGAAGGTGCAGGAGAAGAAAGGTGTAAGAGTGATATATTTCCTTCTGGATTTCTGCTCTAGTTTAATTTACTGCTCTGCCTTTCAGTCTTAGTGTTACACTGTCAGTAAAGCTGTGGAAAACAGAGCCAGTGGGGAAGCTTCGTCTTGATTTTCCTGGTAGCATTACGTTGACATAAACCCACTTTTCCCTGTGCCATTTCATTCTCAAGGGTGTACTTGTTGGAATGGACCTGTCTTGATTCTGAAAGCCCATGTTTCCTACTGAGTTCATCTGGAGATGCAGGATGTCCAGCTGGGTTCTGACTTGAAAGCTTAACCCTTGGAAGTGCTTTGTAGCTTCTGTTCTTTTCTAGTCAGTGGGAAATTAAGCAGGGACATTATAGGATCAGACTCATTGATGTGACAGCATCCCCCAGCAATGACATTGAGGAGAGGTGACATTTGTGATACATGTTTTCTAGACAAGGAGCTGTGTCATCGGTTGTTTAGTTGCTTGCAGCAACTGATTCCTTCCTCTCAGGGAAAGAGCTCAGGGGTCACTTCCCATCACTGAAAGTGTTGATTCTGGGGTTGCAGCCACGCACAGCCCTGCAGTAATGCATAATACAATAATGCATAATGCAGTTCTGCTGGTTCTTTGATGATGGCAAAATGGCACTAAAAATAAAAGCTATGGTTTGAGCTGGTGGGGGTCTCAGACTGAAACTCTGACAAATGCGTAAACTGTTGGACCCAAATGATAGAAGATGAATCTGTGTGAGACTATTAATCCTCTATAGGAGGCGTTCCTGACTGTCTGCTCTTAAACATTTGTTATTTGCAGAGCTTTTCTTGTAAGACACTCACCCTAACTTCCAAAAATGCCAAAGTATCAACGTGTATGATCTGTTCAGTTGATGTATCGCCAGGGAAGGAACTGCTGATGGTGCCTTCAGTACCGTGGGACGGGAAGAGCAAGTCAATCTTAGGCTCTGCAGTCTTTATCCATCAAACACCACAGTCTGTTCTGCCATCCTTCTGGGTGAGGTTCAAGTCCTCATTCTTTCCATTATGTGAACTAATACTCTTTTGATTATACTTCTTTAGGGAGTACTTGGAGGAGTGGCTTTTTAGGCATTCCTTTGGTATCAGCAAAAGAACTTCCTTTTAAACTGCACTTTTAGGTGCAGTTGTTCCTTGCGCAGAACTTGGGTTTGCTTGGTATTCCATGTGCTGAAATCTGCTGGGCAAAATGGGATTTAAAGCAGCAGGATTCAGGTTTGGGATTATGAGCTGAATGTGGCAACCTCTGATACAAGAGGAACATGAGAAGCACTGCTTTGTGTCTTTTCTCATGGAGGCAATGTACCATCTCTGTTCTCACCCTTGCCTTAAGAGGAGTCCTAGCTGAGAAGCAGGAGTCCTAAGTGACATTTATCTTGCTATGGAGAAGGTTTTGGGTTGAGTTCTGTGCTTGGAAAACATGTTTCTATGCTTATTCAGAGATAAGGCAGCTCACTGGACAAAAGGGCCTTGCAGGTAGGATTCTGCCTCTTAGAACTCTGCTGTGCTGTGGAGTAGTAAGAGCGTAGTTTTGGGATGGGGTCTTTTGGTAGTTATTGCAAGCGGGATTTTAATGAGGTATTTTTGCTGGTGTTTTTAAGGAGATCCCCTCAAGACTAAAGAGCAGCATGAAAGGATGCCCACTTCCATCCTTGTTTGAAAGCTGAACAAGCAGGTGACAGAGGCTCATATAGGTCAGTTACAGGTAGGAGTTTGTCTTTTCTGAAACAGAATGAAAAGAAGGCAAGTGATTTGTATTTGCATTAGAAGATATGGAGCTGGTCGATTCATGTGCAGACGGTGTGTGCTAAAAATATCAGCTTAGGAAAATGATCTTTACAGCTCTGTGGCAAGGACTGATGCCCACGGTCTGTATGGATCAGAACTAGGCAAGGGGACATTGAGGAAACTAGCTGTGTGAATGGAGAGTCAGGAATACTCTACAGACTGCAAGACCTAGACACAGGGTGGATATGAAGGTCTAGAGAGCACTCAGAGGGTTCAAGATGATGTGCAGGCTACTGACCTGAATGATGAACAGGTGGGAAGAGGTGTGCCATATAACTCTGGACCTTGAAGTATAACCAAGGTAATCTTTACAGAGCAACCATGTAGGATCTGTGTGCTGGTTTTTCCATGTGCATCTTCGTCTCCTTCCTGTTTAGTCTCTTTTACCCTCAGTGTTAGTGAGGGAACAGGGTGTTTTTAGGATGGGTGAATGAGTAAGGAAGTTATTCTGTGAGGGTAGAGCTGATGGAAGCAGGAAGATCTGTGTCTTTGCAGTATTAACCCTCTCTGTTTTCTCTGTTATCTCAGGCTGCTTCATCAGTCAGTAGATGCTCAGAGATGTGAGATACAGTCAGGCTGAGAAAAAGCCAGCAGTTTACTTGGGCACAAGGTTAAAAAGGGTTGTCAGTTGCTGCTGGTAATTCACATTATTCACCATATAGATCCTTGCAAATGCCTGTGCCATGTTTACTGAACGTAACTCTTGCATAGCAAGTGTGCTTGGACAGATGGAGCAACAGTTGGGTTTCTTTTAAAGATGATTCTTATCCTGTACCCTTTTTGGCCAGGTTTGCCTGTCTGTAGGCTAGAAAGAAATGATTGTGTAAGAGTCAGAGCTGCCTGCAGGTCAGGCTGGGACAACTCTGATGTAAACAGGCATGGCTGACCAAGGAAATGCACGCAAGGCATGCTCCAGCCCATGGCTGAGATTCATGACCCTTCTCTCCTGCTGCTGCCAGCTTTGCTCTGGGAGGCTGTAGCAGGGGGTGTGGCACTGCTGAAGCTCTCATTGGGACTGATCCAAAGCCTGGTGAAGTCCCTGAGACTCTGTCTCTGAAATGCACTGAATCTTGAGCCAGTTTCTTGCTGGACTGTTCTGTCAAGACGTGGACAATCCTGGTTGGGATGTGTAACTCGCTGTGGTTGCAGTGGGAGGATGCTTTCCCCATAAACCCCACGATGGTGAAGTAGATTGAGTTAAGAAGACACTTGGTTTTTTATTAGTTCTTTGAGACAGGTAATAAAACTGAGTGTAGTGACTCTGGCTTTACAGCTCAGTGGGCTGGTGATGGTTCTTTCCAGCTTTCATCCCACTTAGCATGGTCTGTTGCACACTTAAATCACAAAACCAGTTAGGTTGGAAAAGACTTTCAAGATCACTGAGCCCAACCATTAACCTGGCACTGCCAAGTCCATCACTAAACCATGTCCTTAAGTGTCCCTAGGTTTCCAAATTTCAGCTTAATTCGATCAAATAAACTTGGAATTATGTTCTGAAAATAGGGAAGCGTTCAAGGCCAGGTTGGATGGGGCTTGGAGCAAGCTGCTCTAGTGGAAGGTGTCCCTGCCTGTGGCAGTGGGTTGGAACTGGAAGAACTTTAAGGTCCCTTCCAGCTCAAACCATTCCATGATTCTATGATTACTAAGAGCAGATCCTCAACCCAGGTATCTGGATCAACAACCACATAGATGCCTTCAGGGAGAAGAAGAATTCTTAAGACTGGAAGGGAGCTTTCATTAATATCTGCAGAGGGCTGCAGTCCTGTTACCCAATGGAAGAAAATGGAGAGTTTCATAGTTAACGCACTGAATTGAGACTTGGGAAATAGCAAATAGATTCAGCTACACATTTAGGCTTGGACCAGCAAAGTGCTTGGACCCAGTGAAGTGCTGAGCCAAGGCCTGTATTAGCCACTTACCTGATGAGAATAGCCTTTATTTCTCCCAGCTTTTCCCCATTTTCCCTGCTGAAGCTTATAAACCTTCTGCAGACTGTGCCTCTTGTTCTGCTGTTTATACAGCATCAAGCACTGCTGCTTTTCTGTTTGCAGACATCAGAAAGCACTATTGTAGCATCAATAATACGTTTAAGAACACCAGCCTAAGAGACCTCAAAGCTCCTACTTTGTAACCACACTAGGTTAGCTCAGACATACCTTGCCAGGCTGCTTCTGATAGCTGTCTGCAGCACAAGCCACTGCTTATTTTAACGTCCCAACTGTAATGTAATCTAAATATTTAAAGCAACCCCTGTTTTCTGCTGGAACCTGAGCGCTGCTCTGCTCTCAGGGTGGAGTATGTTCTATTTATTAAAAGCTAATGCTATGAAAACATGCTAAAGGGATACATCAGGTTTGGGCTGCTTCCTGTGGCTGGTGATCTGCAGTGGGACAAGTTAGAAAAACAAGTTTCCTACTGTTCAGTTAATGAGCACCTCCACGTAGTGTATGCACAGTTTTGTTCCTCTTCTTCTTTCCAGTGCTCAGGTAACTTGTTTTGGCTTGAGAATACCCACACAGACTGTGCAGCTGCTGGAAACATTAACCATCTCTATAGGATTCGTGTGCAGCAACGTATCTATGGGCTTGCTGTAGCTCTGATTAGAATTTGCCCATGAATTAGTTTGAATTAAATGGGATTTATTTAATAATAATAGTTTGTGAAAGGCTATCACCATTCTGGCCTGTCACAGGAGAGTGAGCAGCAGCCAGGAGGAGATCCAGATGAACAGGGAGGAGATCCATGCTCAGTGCTTTGAAACCAACCCAAAATAGCTATGGAATAGATGAAAATTTGGAATTAAGGAATTAATTTACATACAGTAGTAATGCCTGCAGAGATTTCCATGGTATATTTGAGCTCAGCACAGCAGCTGCTTCACTTGGATTGTGCTCACCTCCAAGCACAAGCAAGCACTTTTGCTTGCATTTAATGCAGCCTGCTATGAGCCACCACAACTGTGTGCAAGCTAGGCAGTTACCGTTCTGATTAGTACTGTCAGAGAGTCATTGAGGAGCTGTAACCATCTATTTCAAGTGCTGTGCCACAGTGTTAGGTGGACAGGTTGACAAGGTGGTGTCTACTAAACAAAACAGGCTGGGAACTGGATGAGCTTTAAGGTCCCTTCCAGCCCAAACCATGCTGTGATTCATTGTCCTAAGTAGTCTTGTGGAGAGTGTCAGTAGTCTTGTAGAGGTGGTGCCAGGTAAGCATTCCCTGGACCTGTTGTGGAATGGTCCTTTCCCTGATGCAGTGGAACCTGTGAAGAAGCAGAACTGGAAAAGAATCAGCCCTAAATTAACATGAATAAAAGCCTAAGCCTTTACTTGTGCGTGCTACAGGGCCATGGTACAGAGACTTACCTTATCTTCTACATAATACAGAACTGCCTTAGATGTAGCCCATCAACAGCCAGTTAAAGTCTTTCGGAAGCTATTTTCTCATCATGACTGTAGTTGGCCTAAAAATGAACATGTTAAAAAGGTAAATTCATAACAGATTCTCAAGGAAGCAGCATCTGTTGTAGTAACATCTGATACTTTGGGTTTTTCCCCTCGGAGTTCATGGCAGCTCCCACTGTTTTCTGACCTTCTTTTACTTTGAGAGTACACAGAAAATTCCTTTCCTTACACACCCTCCAAACCCTGGCAGAATGATCCTCTTCTGGAGGAAAACAATGAAGAGGTCATTCTGCTGTCCACAAACCTGTATATCCAAGGGCTGCATCCAGCTATCTCCTGAGAAGATCCTTTCAGGTACTAAATTCTGCTTGTGTTCCAAACTTGATAATAACCTTGAGCTGAAAGACACCCCTTGGACTGCCACTGCCACCACAATGCCATTTTCTGAAGTAATTAAGCACCAGCTCATGGTTTAATGAGTTTGGGGGAAGGATGTCGCTGGTGATTTTGCTGATGCTGTTTCAGGGTCCCGGTTCTCAGAGGAGGCTACTGCAGGCTTGAACTCCAGTTTCTGCTGTGGAGTTTAATCAGTTGAGACAAGCTGCTGAGCAAATACAGAGGAATTTACAGTGCTTGAGGAAGGAGCGACCTAAATAGTTGCCTTATGATTGTGTTGTGGCTTATTTCCATGTGAAATGTAACTGAGGGAATAATGATCATTTTTGGTTATTTCACTGGCCTTGGTAAGATAAAGTATGAAAAGAAGATATTCAAAGCATACAAAACATGGTGTTTTCCATTCAGTTATTGGAGTGAAACACTTTAGGGTAATAAGAGAACCCTTTCACTTTGCCACTATGAGGGTAGGACACTGGCACAGGGTGCCCAGAGAAGCTGTGGCTGCCCCATCCCTGGCAGTGTTCAAGGCCAGGTTGAACACAGAGGCTTGGAGCAAGCTGCTCTAGTGGAAAGTGTCCCTGCCTGTGGCAGGGGTTGGAACTGGGTGAACTTTAAGGTCCCTTCAACCCAAACCAGTCTGTAGTCTATGATTATGCCATTGAGTTGCTATAGATGGCTTGGCTCTTGGGTTTGCTTTTCCCTGTTTCATCATTCCTGAAGAAGATAACATCTCCTTGCTGAAAAGTGCTTGGGCTCTTTTTTTTTTTTGCCAACAGGTAAAGTGAATCCTTGGCTTTGTCAATAACAGAATTGGTGCACACCACGCATGCCTGATCAGTGTGAGAACTGATCTGGATGGGGGGTGTGTGTGTCTGCTGCAGGCAGAGGGTGACGTGATGCTGATGGTCCATCAGCTGGTTGCTAAATGGAATGTGACTTAGGGCTGTGATACAGGAGGTGGATACTGAATCCTCTTGAATCTTATAAGGATGGCATTTTTGAGTTGTAATGACCAAAGTGTGGAGTCCATCCAGTGCTATGGAAAGCTGCTGGGTTTGGGTAATTCTACTTTTAAGATATCTCTGATTTTGGAGGAAGCATCTTATGGAGGTTATTGAGCAATTTGTGAGGAGCAGCCCTAAAAGGGACCCTCCAGATTTTGAGTTCCTTCTTTATTTTTAACCTCCCTTTGCATTTCTGAGGAGTAGAAGTAGATGCATTTGGAAACCCCTTAGTAAGTAAGTGTGCAAACACTGTTAACAGCTGACTGTGAGGAGCTGGGACAAGAGCTCGTGTTTTAACAACTGTCAGGCTGTTAAAACCAAGCATTCATCACATCAAGTTTAAGAGGAACAGATTTGAAATTGTCTCAGAGTAAGAGTTTTGTTAATTAAATCCTGTCTGTAACCTGGGATATTTAAATGGATTTTCTCCACCTTCCCTCTGGAATGTGAGCAGAAGAATGCCTGTGTGGGTTGAAGCACTGGTTTGGGATTTGAGCTCCGAGTCCAATTCTCCCTCTTCCAGCTACGCTGTGTTTGACCTTGAGTAAGTGATCTCGTCCCTGATACTGCAACCAGTTCAACTTGTGCCTAGTTTAATTTATGGACATGAGTTGTGCCTCTGGAGGAGACTGTAAACATGTTAAAATTACATGCCTGGGAAACTTGTAAATAGGGGCTCTCATTTGGGGTTTCAGCTCTGAGTTGCAGATCAGAGTAAGGCTCAAGCTTGCTGCACGCTGGCATAAATGCTGAGAGCTTGCACAAGTGTGCCAGTGCAAATGCAAGAGCTCTCCATCACATTCTCTTTCCTTTTGTTGCGCTGAGTCCAGGAGAGGCTCTTTCTCTCCTCCCTGCCCGTCACTTTTTGGCACTGATTGCAGTAGACGTTCTTTGCCATGACCAGCTTCAGTGATTGTTCCACTGGTACCTGCGTAATATTTTCCATTGAGCTTACTATTGTGTTTGAGTTCTTTAAATCCTATAAACAAACAAAAATGGTTTGCCAATGCACAAAGTATGGAAGCACCAAAAGCGTGGGTTTGCAGGGCTCTGGGGGCTGCTTTTTAAATAGGTTTATTTCCAGCTGTATTTTATGGCCTTTTCAGTTATGGACTGAGGAAAGGTGAATGGAACAAAACTGATTGAGGCCAGAGACTTGCCTGGTAAGGAGATGAGGATGGAGGAAGGATGCAAGACAAGCTTTATGTGAAAGAGAATATGCAAAGAGGTGTCTGACTGTAATTACATCTTGCTCTTGCTGAGGAAGAAAGCTGCCCAGTGGTAGCAAGTGATGGCAAGATACAAGTGCTGCAGAAACATGAATATTCAGGACTCTCTGGACCAACCATGTTGTTTCTAACCAGAGATGCCAGTTAAACTGCTGGATTCAAGGGAGAGGTTGGATTTCTGATGTCATGGGGAGACGTGTGGGGATACTTAGTCACTGGAGATGGTTGAGCAAGAGCAGTGCTTTGCAGACGTGCTTGACAAGTTCCCCATTTCAGTCTATGCAAAAATCCTCACTGGCTTCAATGGGACTAGAAACTAATCCTGAAATGGTACAGAATGTACCTTCCAAAGAGCTTTGAGGAGTTGGATTTAAGGTAAAGTAAGTGATGGCCCTGAAGCCTGTGTGAGTGTGTTGGGTGTTACTTGATTCATGATGACTCTTGCAGTGTGTCCTGATCAGCTTGGAGTGAAGGTATTAACAGTTTCCAATGCAGGGTGAATTTATTTGCTGCTCTCAGAGCTGCTTCAGCTGTGCTGCTGTCTCTAGCTTGTAAGGATTACCTATAGGGGAGATGGAAATCCTCTTCCTCACAGGATACTGGAGAGATGCATCTGAAGCAGGGCAATCAAATAGTTAACGTTAGGAAGCCTGCCTGCCTGTCTTTCAGCTTGTCCCAGCAGGGGTTCCATTTCATGGTTGACATTAGCCATGCTGTTCCAGCTCCTGCCTCTTTCACATCCTGCTTTTCATCCCCCCTCCCTCCTTATGTTTTTTTAATCCATCTCTTATTCAATGTAGTTAATAAGCAAATTTGTCATCTGCTGAGTTTTGTCTTTGCTTTGCTCCCCCCGCCTCCCCTTCAGACCCAATGAACACTAAGCCAGTGAATTGCAGATAATGCTGCTGTGAATTCTCCTTTGCTGCAGGGCAGCTTTGCATGTGGAGTGCCAAAGTGACTCTGGTTCCTGTGACTGAAACCAGGCACTGCAGAAAGAACCGGGAGCTTCATTCCTGACAGGAGGGGCTCATGGGTGTCGAAGCTTTAGGAGGCATCTCCTTGACAGGTTCTTCTTTGGGGGACATCTATGGCTGCTCTGTCTTGGCCTTGTCCTCTGAGTGTATCTCTATTATTGTGAATCAGGCACTCTGAGAGCAGGCTCAGCTGTGCTGTTGTACTTTGCATTCCTACTCCTGGCGGCCATAGAGAAAGGGATGCGTTAGGCAGAACCTCTTCCTATGCTTGGCAATTTGGCTCCTATTTACTGCAAGCTTTTTCAGGCTGTTATAATTATCATGGAGACAGGGACGTGATAAGTGTCAGCTTGTACATAAAGCACTTGGAGTAAACCCTCATTTTCTCATGTAGTGAGTGAAGAAGTTCCACTGTGCTCTCATTTCCATTGATAACTACTGAGCACCAGCAAAGCTTTTCAGCTGGGTGAGGGCAGTCTAGAGAACCAAGCCCAGTCTAATGTATTTAGGGGCAGGGACCAGTGTATTGTACTAGTGCTGGATAACATCCCAGTGCTCTCTCTGGAATATGAGTATTGCAGTCTTGATGTACTCAATGGGAATACATCCCCTCCTCACGCACACAAAGGAGCAAGATGTCAGGGAGGGGGAAGTGTTTAAGGTGTTACAGATGTACCCTTTTTAAAGAAGATTCTTGCTTTTTTCTTTACCTGAAATAACAGTGGAAGTAATATTAAACAAGTGAATAGAAAGTATAATTTATCCTGGGTCTGTGGCCTGGGATCCTGGATACAGGCACAAATTCATGGCGTAATTATCCAGCGAAGCCTGGCAAAGTGACTAAGGGCTGCTTCCAGTGAGTGCTTCTGGATGCAATTGGTTTTGACAGCCCTGAGTCTATCACTGTCATTCCAATAAAATGTGTTGCTTCAAATTAAGCAAAATAAGACCTTTCTTCTTTTTTAGAGGCCCAGGAACTCTTGAGTCTTATTGTTCCTTTCTCCTTTTGTCCTGAGGGCTTCTAGGAGCAATAGCAGTGGTGATTTGTCTCTGGATTCCAAGCTGACAAGAAGCTTTACAATATGTCAGTTAGTAATTGGAGCGCTGTGAACTCTCAACAGCAGATTGAATATCAGCAACAGAGCATCAGAGCTCTATTTGTTTTATTTCTATGTCAGACAAATCAAGCAATGGCTTTATAGCTCTACAGAAATGGAACATGCTTGTGAACCTTCATGACCTTAGGGATCTAATGGTGGCTTTTGGGTAGGAAACAAGGATGTGGATGTTTGAGCAGTTGGTTCAGCTTCCAATGCCTGGGAGTTTAGTAGCAGACAGACCACCAGTGTCCCTTGCCCTGTTGTTGAAAGGCTCAGCAGAGAGGCAAAGGTTGACTTTGTCCCTGAAAACATAGAATTGGAGAATCATGGAATGGTTTGTGTTGGAAGGGACCTTAAAGCTCATCCAGTTCCAGCCCCCTTGCCACAGGCAGGGACGCCTTCCACTAGAGCAGCTTGCTTCAAGCCCCTGTGTCCAGCCTGGCCTTGAACACTGCCAGGAACGGGGCAGCCACA